>JAFIDM010103724.1:0-15449 GCA_023159025.1 Thereuonema tuberculata | reverse complement strand
GTAGTGCTTCAAAGTTAGCATAAAAATGTTGCCACCAATACTTTAAAAAAACAGGTCCATGTGAGCTTTTATGTTTTTACTTAATGTTTTATGACTTCTGAAAATAAACTTTGGGTGTTTCTTATGTAAAATTCCCTGGAGATTTCAAATATGTCAACAGAATTGTGATAAACCTCATATTTTTTGAGCTATGGCTTGATGATTGCTAAAAAAGCATTTCCCAAAATGATGTCGACCTTGAAGCGTAATATCATATCTCAAATGGCAGTGGGTCATTGATAGAAACACCATCTGCAAAGCAATAATATGCTTCTCGTTCATTAAATTTTCAAGTCAATCTTGCGATACATGTTTTTTCTTCCTTCTTTTCCACCTGAAGGAACCCTGGCTGCAAAATATTTAGAAACTATTTTTGATCCATTGCTATTCATTATTATACTTAGTTGTGATTAATGTGAAATAGACGAAAGTGAAATAGGTGATGAAATATCTGCGGATGAATCAGTACCTGTTCCAGTACCAGTAACTGGTATGAGACCAGTGAATATATGACTGATTAATTAATACATGTCCATGGATTCGGAAAGACTTTCGATTTTTTGATTACTTATTAGTAATAAGTTATTACTATTATTATTATTTTGATATCATAAAAGAAATTTTAATGTTAATTTTACTTTTTAACATTGAATTTCAATTATTTGATTAGGTACCTTTAATATAAAAAAAATTTAATTTAAGATTTTGATTTTTTTTCTTAAGATATAACTTTCGTTTATTTGAACCTACCGATAATACTAAAAAGCGATCATTTTAATTTTAGATTTTAATTCTATTTCTTAATATTGTCTTTAGATTATGTGATTTTTTTTAATACCTATCCAAACATATCATAAAAAAAAATATTTTTTATGTATAAATATCAGTCATTAAGATGTAAACTTTATAGGAAAAATTGCAAAATATTTAATATATTTACTAGTAGTATATTAAACTATATTGAGAATTAAAATACATTCAGACTGTATGATATTGCACTGTAATATTAGGAAGGGGTTTCCACAAGATTGTGACAAAGTGAGACAAGGAGTGGTGAGGTCAAAATAACAAAAATTACCGTGACATAGTTCATGACCAGCCCATTTCATGGCAATGTTTCAACTAAAAGTTTTCGCCACATTTTTAATGTTCTTTTTTTAATCTTCTTGTGCTAAAGCCCATGGTTCAAAGTATTTCTAAGTATTTTGCAACCAGGGTTCCTTCAAGTGAAAAAGATGGAAGAAAAAATATGTATCGCAAGATTGACTTGAAATCTAATGAACGAGAAGCATTTTATTGATTTGCAGATGGTGTTTCCATCAAAACCCACTGTATTTTTTTACATCACTTTATAGGAAATTTCCTGCTCTTTCCAATGGTATAAGTTCCGTCTTTATATCTGGTCTAACATTTGAGATATTCTTGATATTACGCTTCAAGGTCAACTTCATTTAGGGAAATGTTTTTTTAGCAATCATAAAACCATAGCTCAAAAAGTATGGGGTTTATCACAATTTTATTGACATATTTAAAATCTCCAGGGAATTTTACATAAGAAACACCCAAAGTTATTTTTTTTTCATAAGTCATAAAACATTAAATAAAAACAAAATAACTCACATGGACCTGTCTATGTAAAGTATCGGTTGCAACAAAAACATTTTAGAAAAATATGCTAACTTTGAAGCCCTGCTATTCTGAATCCAGGAGGCCTATTAAACCTGTAACTTGGAATTTGAACTAAGATCCTTAACCAAGAACAAATGTACCAAATTTCATCAAAATCTCAGACTATGGGTTACATTTCACATTTTTTCTGTGTGAATTGCCGTGGAATTGCCCATAAGCATTTACAAGAATTTTAAAATTTATCTGCTTATCTTTTATAAGTGAAGTTGTTTTTGTTCCATTTAAGTCCTTTATCAAGTACATGGCCTGTATATAGGTCCTTTAACTTTACCTTTAGGTGGATCATGTATCAACTGTTCTCTTTCTTTTGTCAACGCCATCTAGAAAGCAGTTGAAAACACTTGTTTTCAAGATGGCGTTGGCTTTATTTATTTCTTAATGCGCAGTTTCGTTAAATCATTTTCTGATACGAAAATTCAAGTGACAGACAATCAGATTAAAGCACTTTTGAGTGGTGACCTTATGGTCTTTAATCTCAGAATCACACTTCCATATTTTGTTTAAACATTGCTTGCAACAAAATCCTATCCCTTTTGAACAGCGCCAACCTGTGGTTGCTTGTGGACCTAAAAGAATCACCACTTTAAAAGCTGTAATGCATGTGAAGTATAAAGTAATTAAAAAGAAAAACTTGTTTGTGCTTCTACAATAGAACGAGATTTTTGTCAATCAATGATTGGATAACGTTAAAACTTCGCTCGAAAAGAAATCTTCGCCTATTACGTTGTAAGTACGTAATGCGAGGTACGATTCTGTAACTTAGTATTATTAAGCCTTAAGTTTTAAAAATTAAGTTTTTTAAGATAAAAATTTTAACCTGTCTTTTCTTTTTCTTTTAGTTGATGACGATGATGGTTGCTCTACGTTGTTTGAGAATGATTTCGAATCGAAGAAATCACAGAAAAAGAGAAAGAGGAAGTCGACCACACGATCCGATTAAGCCCACACGATCAATGTGCAGTTGGTTGACACCGCTGTCAGTCCGTCAGTATGTCCTCTCAGCAGATCATCTCCTTCACTGATGTCCCGGCCGAGAGAAAAGGCCGAAAGAAAAGAAAAGAGACAGTGGAAAGAGTCGAAAGGAATCGAAGGCAAAGAGCAGCTCGAAAATAAGAAGCTTAAAGTGAAGAAGAAGCAGGACATCATCAAGCAGGCGACTGTGTCCTCGGAGAAATCGAAGAATATCGACAAGAGGAAATTTCAAAAAAGCATTAGTGATAGTCGGAGTCGGAAAGACGTCCTTGACAAGGTCGTAGGAGGTGTGGGACTACAACGAGAGGTTTTCACGAAGCCATCGAAGGATATGCAGGAGAAAACTGTAAATGCCGCTGATGAGGAAAGCTTGTTCAAGCCAAGGCAGTCCGATGTGAGGATGATGAACCAGACAGATGAGGTCGTAGGAACTGAGAAGAAAAAGTTGGAAGAAGAACTTAACAGACTGAAATGCCAGACAGAGAAGTTGGAGGCAGAAAAGAACGCCCTCGTGGAACAAAAAAGCCAACTCTGAAGGAGACTGGACGTTTGCGAGGAGGAAATTTTGATCACCAATAAGCGCTGTAAGCTGCTGGAGAAGGCCAACTCCGTACTGGAGTCCAGAGTGGCGGAAATGGAAAAAGACTCCGTAGACAAGGCGGCCGAAATAAGCTCCTTGATACAGAAACTAACCGAAAGCAAGAACCTTCTGATCCGCACTCAGACCGACGTGGAACAGGTCAATAAGCACATAAGTAGGATCAACAACAAAATCAAATGTCTGGAGGTCGAGAAGTCCTGGCTGATGAAGAATGCTAACGATGCCAACATCACCATCGAGAATCTACGCAGTGAGAAATCAACCCTCGAGAAACGACATTACGAATCGGAGAACATGAACAACCACTTGATCTGTTTAAAACGAATGATGAGTATCAAGGACTCGGCAATCAGTAACTTAAGCCACCTGGTGGAGGTTTGCAGACAGGCGCTGGAGAATGATTATTTCGCTACTGCGGAACAGCAACCACAGGAAAATCAGTCCGCACCGAAAACAGCCGAAGATCTCAGTCAGAACGTGGACTTTTCTAATTTGAATACTTGGCAGGTCTCTTGGACGAATGCTCAGTTCTCAGGATTGAAGGTGTCTTCAGACAATTCGAATTTCCAGTATGCACAGTCACAATATTACGAGGCCCCTGCGTTTCAAAAACCCGCTGAAGAACAGGAGAAGGCAGCTGTTCAAAACGAGACAGCCTGTATCACCGAGATTGCGTCATTGGGAGCCAAAGAAGATGACCATACCAGTCACTGTTCAGCCTTTGACACTAGCGAAAATCCGAATGAAGAGATTGAGATCAAAGTAGTGACTCGCGACTTAGTGGATGTGTGTACGCAGACCATTGAGAATTATTCTCACTCGATGGAGAATTGGTGCAGGAAATACAAGAAGAAAAACACAAGGAAAAGACAGCAGCTTATAACCACAAGCGAGAAACTGCAGAAACTTGAGTTGAGTTATAATAATATTTTAGATGAAAACCAGACGCTAAAGAATGATCTTTTCCAGAAGAATCTTCAGTTGAAAGAGAGGCAGAGCCAATTCATGTTCTGTACTTGTGATGGTGAGGCTGCTTCAAGAAAGGGGAATAGATCTTTGGAAGAGGAAAACAAGGTGAAGGAAGCCATAGGGGACGTAGCTTCCCACACCTCAAAGAAAGAAAATGAGAAGATGGAGGAAAATTGGGCAAAGATTTCTACAGAAAAGGATGTTGGTGTTGAGTGCAGGAATCCTGAAGTTCGTGATAGTCAACTAAAAGGGACGAGGGAGCATTCTGGGACAGACACGGCACAAGAATCCGAAGACCCGGAGGAATGTGAAAGAAAGAAAATCATTTCACTGGATGAATTGATTCAGTGCCAGGTGAAACAGTTGGATTTGGAGGAGGATTCTTGCAACCAGCACGAAGCGATTCCTGAATACAAGGAATTGAAGGAGGATTACAGTGAGATGCAAGACAAGGAAAAGCACCGATACGAAGAACCCTATTACGAAATGGAGGAAGGTGAAATCGTAACAGATTTTATTGGAAGTGATTGAGAATAATCCAGCACTCCAGGAGTATTAAGGAGGAGGAGGGGAGGGGAAACAAATTAAATGTTACAGTTCATGTTCAGTTACTTGGTTCAGAAATAAAAACATTCCGAAAATCAAGTGATTAAAAATAACTGGTAAAATAGACTTGCATTATTCAAGTTCAGGTGCATTTAGTCGCCACAATGGATTTTCAATTTCACTGGTTTCCAAACTTATTCTCTCGCCCTCCCCTCCCTTTTGGTATTATACAATCCTCCTATTTCAGTTAAAAAAAAAGAAAAAAGCTACCAGCCAACCAAAAAAAAAAAGACATACTAGCACCCCTCGTTTTTGGGAAACAGTGCAATATATCTGGCTAAATTAACATTAAAATTACTGAGTAGTAAAATTGTTTTTAATTCTATTTATGTAACTTCGTTATTTATTTTCAAATGCTATTAATAAAAGTTCATTAAAAAAAAGGACTTTAGTTTGAATTTTTATAAATCTTAACGATTTTAGAAACAGATTTCTAGTTTCAAAATAAAAAGAAAAAATTAATGAAAACCGTATTTTAAAACTTCATGTTTTTTCTCTGTAATAAGTTCATATCACAAATTGAAAAATAACTTTAAAAAACTACATTGGAAATTTATTATTTATGGTCCATATAGTTTGAAATCGGCAAATAATTGAAATAAAGACTATATTAATATTGAAAATGATCTTTATCGCCTGTTTGCTGACATACATCTTTTAACTAGAATTGTAAAAATCCTTAAAATTATATTGTCTTACAGTAGCGGAATGCTTGTATTCGTAATCTGTAACTTGAAAGACAATAAAAAGAAAAAAAAATGTTCTCAATTCTGTTTTGTTGGTTTTAAATGTAAGTTGTAGGATGTTCTTGTTTTCGTATTATTGATGGCGTATTTGCATTTATTTAATCTTCACGTGTCTTAATTGTCCTGAGTTATCAATATTCAGTTAACAGAACGGTACTTTCGGATTAGAAACTATTATAAATACTGTAAAAGTTAATCAGAAAATCATCCCTGCGTTATTGTAGTGTTTTTGGTTTTCAGGATTTTCCTAAGTACATTTTCTCATTTTCATTCCTCGTCACGCCTTCCAGCTTGTGCACTTACAGTAAACCTCGAGATACAACCACTCAGTTTCGACAAACTCCCTGTAAAATCCTCCCAGATACTTTCCGAATGGCGTGAGTATCTACGTAAAAGGTTCTAGGCGTTCCCTCGTTAACAAAACCGACTGTGCTTCCAACGGATCAGTGGTACAGTACCAATCAAGCTTGTAATACTGTACAGTATAGTACTTTACATCTATAAACGTAGTGTAATAAACGGCTATGTTAGAGATATCGTATTTACTCTTTATTGTTATGTTATTGTTGCCAGTGTGTGTGTACTACAAAAATATAGTGTATGCTATTTTTTAGAATATTTTTTGGCTGTAATTAAATCGCTTACCTGCACTCTATTGTATAACTATATTAATAACTGTTACATATTTGCAATATCTTTGCATGTTAAAAATCTGTAAAACTTAATTGACATACACATGTATGACTTAATATGTTTACCATGTTCACTTCTCAAAGACTTCTCGTACAACTTGCAACCAAATCGACCTTACGACTATCGTCAGCGTAACTCTGTCGAATGTCCAGTTATACCTATGGGTAATTTTTAATTTGCCACACACTTCTATTTGTAATTCCTATTTGTGTAAAGGGGCGTCCATTAATTACAAAATGGGGGAGAGGTCCGGCAAAATCTCACCAAATCTCATTTAAAGAGGGGGGGGGGTCAATGAAAATCTCACGTTAACTTTTGAATTCAGAGAATATACATATTATAGCAGATTATAACATTTTGCAATATTATTTATGCCCGGGATACTCCGATTTGAAACAAGCCCCGCGCAAGTGTCATTCATCAAAATCTCACTGCGTGCAACCCAGCCAGCATCTGTGGTCAGGGTTCGACCAACGCGTGTGGTCACCCGTCGGGCTGAGGTGCTGCTTTGCGCTGTGGACGATTGGCTGGAGTGGCTGCATGAGGGGGATGTAGAGTACGTCTAATGACAGATTCCTAAACTACCAAAAGACATGGACGTCATGTGTTCAATCATTACAATAGAGGAAGCATATGAATGCCCATGGAGTGAGTGAAGAATTAGGGAAGGTGGTGTCGCAGCCTATTTTTTTTACTTTTACTAAATTTAATTAAATTCGTTATAGTGCACCTTAAACATAGTATCATTTTTCTCCTCTTTCACAGAAAAAATGTATTTCATAGAAGACAGCAGTAATGCTTTAGGTATTTAGTGGTATGAAGCAAAATACATGAACATATCAAATAAATTTAATTATTTAAAAATTATAGGGGAAATCTCAAGTGATGAGGAGGATGGAGGGGGTTCAAATTTTTTAAACACCTCCGTAATTAATGGACGCCCCTAAAATGTGATCTGAGATTAAACGGAAACCCTCAAATTAAGGAGTGGAGAGGATAATTCTTATATTAATGTTGTAAATATTTCAAATGCAGAAATATAAATTAATTACACCTCAAATCTACAATAGGAGAAGAGCCGTAGATGACATTATTACGTTTTGATAAAGAACAAATAACGACGGTGCAGAGTGCATTGGTAAAATATGAATAAGGTAAAAAAAAAGGTATATTTTCCAAACCATAGCTTATCATCCGAGGGATCTGTGACAGCTGTTTCGTCCTAGATTCATAGCTTTGATAAACAACTCAAAAGTGATGAACAACAACTGTGAAAATTTCGCTCTCTCTCCTGTCAGTGGGACGCCAAAATTCAAAAAGGAAATTTGCTGCTGTCAGTGACGTTCAAAACGATGGCTAATTAACTTCTTGGCATGAAAGTAATTACAGAAATATAGAAAAGAGCACTCAGGTTTTTTTCTTTTCTTTTTTTAAATGAATGGAAATTAAAAACTTTATTTTTTTTTCAATGTTTTAATATCGGTTTGAATAACTCGTGGCTTAAGTCGTCACTCCGTTTAAGTCGTCATTTTCCTTTGGTCCCGACAAGGTCTCATACACAATAATGTAAAATAACCCTCCTTTACCCGTCACCAAATTTAATTCTACTCTGGATAACTCGTCACCCTCAAAATGGCCAAAAGCATCTTTCGTCTCCATTTTGCATGCCATCGTGTTGTCTTTCAGCACCGCCCATTCACTTTAAGAATGCCAAGCCTTTACGGGAATTTTCGACCATGCCAGTCACTTCATTCATTTCTTACCCCTTCGGAGGATTTGGGTTCTTGGAATCTCGCTGTTAATCATCCAAAGCACACTTCTCGCTGCGACTCTGTCGCGTGTAGACATTTTTCTTGACCGCTTCTGAGTGTGACTTCATTTCATAGCGAGTAAGCCCCGCTATAAGAGCTATTTTTTTCTCTAGCAATTTCGTGGTTCGATTACGTTTTTAACATTCAAGGGAAACGAAAACTTACCTCGTTATCTTTTAAAGAAAAGAAAAAACTTAATTGCACTTTTTGAAAAATGAAATGTTTCGAAAACAGCTTTTGCCAAAGAACATCATATTCCCAGGACTACATTAAACGATATTCTTTCATCGAAACAAGTAATTGAAGAAGCTGACTGCAAAGACAAAAGAGAGAGAATGAAGAAATCGAAGTTTGACGAGATCGAGGACGTTTTTAGTTCGATGGCTAAAACATGCCAGATCGCAAAATGTGCCGATTTCTGCCATGATTCTCAAAGGAAAAGCCATGGAAATTGCTAACAAGTTGAACATGGAAGATTTCGGCGGCAGCAATGGTTGGCTGGAACGTTTCAAAGACAGACATTGTCTTTCTTTAAAACGATTAAAATGTGGTAACTATAAAAAATGTTGTTTTTTTTATTTTTTTATTTTCCACTCATTCATTTGCATGAATTAATTTCCGAAAATTTTGTTTTTCTCACCAAATCCTACAGCAATTCATAAAAATATTGTACTTCAGTGTTTTTTTGTTTTGTTTATTCAAAAATTTCCACTCCGCTTAAGTGACAACCTAACGAGGTTTTACTGAATTTCCATATGGTATGTTGCAACTTGTGTTGATGTAAAGTATCTGTATTCAGGGTAATTGTGTAATATGTTGTAGTTAAGTTACAGTCATGTATTGCATTATTAGGGGCACCCCAATCTTATTTTAGCGATGTTAAATCGTTTTTGTGGTTGTGGAGACAATTATTTCTTATTTTTTAGTGCATTTTAAATAAAAGCCTTTTTTTTATATATACCGTATTTCCACGCGTATTTTTCGCACTTTTTTGGAAGAAAAAATCGTTTTGAAATAGAGATGCGTAAATTATGCGAGAAATAAAAAAAATCCTTCCGGAACAGCAACTTCTCTCTCAGCAGCTCTGTTCCCATGTATCCCCGCATATAGAATTACACGAACTTTAAAACTAGCGTGTAACTACTATATTTAGTAGTAAACAAGTACACCGATCGCAGGTTTATCACTACCCAGAGTTGTAGCAAACCTCAGTTGGAGGGGGGAGGCGGCTTGTAAGCGAGAGGCGACCTTCAGGAAAGCAATTTACGATCGGGTTGAAGACAGTTTAAGACGAGCATGGTGAGGCCCTTTACCATTATAACTGACCAGTCTACTATTTGACACTGAGAAAATTATGCGAGAAAAAAAATGCCAAATATGCCCTTAAAATTTGGGGTGCGTCAATTACGCGAGGGCGAAAAATAAGCGAGTAAATACGATGTATATAATTTATTTTCTACTTCTACTTCATATGACTAAAAATCTCTCTCATTTTCAAAACAGATTTTTATTCACTTATTGAATTACATTTTCTCATAATTTTCGGATTCGCCTATAAATATATTCTCTATAGCGTTCCAATTTTAGAATATGTACTGAGGAAGTAATACATTATTTATACTAACTCTCTTATATACCACGAAAGCGAAGTCGCCGATGACCGAGTGATATCTCTTCGCGATAATTTGAACGCCATCACTACATTTTGTATTCAAATTCGTACTTAAGAATATAATTAACTATATAATTGCTTGGGAAATGCAAAGGCCCTACTTGATTCGTCCAAAACAGTGCGAGGTTTATTTAAAAACGGAAAACGAACCATCAGTTCATAGAGAGTTTTGCAGGAAAACATGAGCTTATTTGAAAATTTAAACGATTAATTCCTACGTATCGAAAGAACTTATCTGTATTATTTTTGCATGGAATAGCATTGTCATCCAAAATGAGTGTGTGTGCTAATTTTCAACTCATTAGCTCATCGCAAAGTGGGTGAAATATCGATTACAAACTTTGACCAGAGTGATCCCTAGAGGAAGCAAGTTATACCTTTAGAAAGAAAAAGAGTCTTGACTAAATGCTAGCAGAATGTTCTAAAACTCTTTTAATTTTTTACAAATAGTTCGAAATTATTATTTTTTTTTTGCTTTGTTTATTTATTGATCAAGTAAGAAGTGATAAAGTCTAGTGTGTTATTAAGGTGTGAGATCGGTGCTTCTACACTTACTTCCAAAAGTTAAGCACGGAGAGGAAAACAATAATTTCCGTAAGCCAATCTGAATTAAAGAAGCTGAAATTTGCTGCAAAGTTAGAAGGCAGTATACAAATTATATAGATTACAGCCAATCACGGTTTCGCGTCGAGAAATATGCAAAACAGGCAGTCGTATAAGAAGCCTGCATTGTGAAGAGTGACAGGAGTTGCATGTAAGTGCTGATTAAAGTGGTGTTTAAAACATTCGTACCATTTTTTTCCAAGCTAGACGTGTCTTTATGGCTTCCAGAAGACGAATGGAAGATTCTGAGCGCTGGCGGGCTGTCGGACACATTGAAGCAGGACAGTCTAAAACAGATAATGCTCGTTTCTTCGGCGTTCGTCATTCCGTCATTTCACGGTCAATTTAAACAATTCAAAACCAGCCAAACAGTTATCCGAAACCTTAAGCCCGTCATCCAAGGGTTACGATCCCCGGGAAGATCGATATATTGCTGTTGAAGCCAAGCGGAATCGAAGCTCGACCTCCACACGTGTGACATCTATGATTGTAGCGGCCATTGGTAAGACGATATCTGCCACTACTGTTCGTCAAAGGCTACACATGAATGGTATGTACGCCCATTGTATGTACGCCCATGAATGGTATGTACGACTCTGCGGTGTTCATCAGCTCGTAATAAGCATGATCACACGCTGTAAACTTTGTATGCAGGTGAGGGATGCTCACATACCCTATTAATGTCGGATAAAGGAACAGAAACTCGTGGTACCCGGGCGTACAATTTTCAATTCTCAAGCAACGATATCTAAAGCCCCGCGAACACCATGGAATTTTTCAGCAATTTAGTCGTCTGATTTTGACGTCACGAGTTGATATAATCAATAAACGGGCTCAAAACTGCTCGTAACATGGTGTTCGCTTTAAAGAAAGCCAAAAAACAAACAAACAAACGAAAAACAAAACCAAAGGTACCTCTTCTGTAATGTATTTCTTTTATGTCAACTAAGCTTGGAGTATTAACTTTTCTTTTTCCTTTCCTTTTTCTTTTTTTCTTTACTATTTTCGTTGCCTCCAAAATCAACTTTGCGGTCTGCCATGATGGTATTCGAAAGTTGATATACCAACTATATTCTGTTGAACAACTATGCTTGGAGTCGCTGAAATTGAAGTATTCGAAAGTATACGCATGTCTACCACACGCTATTCAACTTAGGTGTAGATATATCCTATGGGGACGGTGGCACATGGAAGTAGGCTCCTAATGTTCAGCCGACTGTACTCCCTAAATGGGAAACAGGTACCCATTTTACAGAGAGCTTGGTGACCAGACCCTAGAACCCATTCAGCGTGGAAAAATCCCCTACCTCCGCCGGTGTCGGGGATTTTTTCTACCCTTTGGGGACGCTGGCATATGTTGGCAAAAGGCTCCTAATGTTCAGCCGACTGTACTCCCGAAATGGGAAACAGGTAACCATTTTACAGAGAGCTTGGTGAACAGACCCTAGAACCCATTCAGCGTTGAAAAATCCCCGACACCGGCGGAGGTCGGGATTGAAGCCGGCTCCTCCAACCCGCAGTAAAGCGTTTTACCTCTTGGCTACCGGGAATATCCTTATATATTATTTCTCAAAGGTGTTTTGTTGTCGGTACGGCATATTTCCCTTAAGATTTCATCAAAATCAATGATTGAGACATCATTTTGAAGATTACGTTCCCCGCTAATGACGAAAAATAAACAAATTGTTTAAAATTAATGTTTTCGTTAAAAAACTTTATTTTAAAAACTTTTTTATAAAAATGTAGACATGCTTTAACAGAAGCGACTTATTTTTCGAAAGCGAAAGAAAATTTCAAATAATGCTGTAGCGTCGTAACTTCTAATACATCCTTTTTGGAATAAAAATGCACTTTAAAAATATATTTCATCGTTTATTTAATAAGAACAGATAAAAAAACAAACAAAGATTTATGTTTTAATGAAAATAAACGACTTATTACAATAAAAAACATAATAATTTGTCAACTTCTCATATATTATTTCTCAAAGGTGTTTTTTTTTTTTTTTTTTTTTTTTATCTCACTTAATACTTTATCAAAATCAATGATTGAGATATTTTGAAGATTACGTTCACCGCTAATGACGAAAAATAAACAAACTGTTTAAATTATTGTTTTCGTTAAAAAACGTCAACCTTTTTATAAAAATGGAGAAAGCGCCATCTATTGACAATGGGTTTAAATAACATGCACGACAGCTGTTGGATTTGTCTATTATTTCTCAAAAGTGGTTTTTTGGTGCGAATTATTCGCACGGGTCAACTAGTAATTCTGAATTTATATAAATATAAATTGAAACGGAAATGATATTGCTACCTGGCGTTTTGTCCGCTCCCCCTTCAGCGCAGTCGACTCGACCTTCCCTGCGTATCTCGGCCGAGTCGACCTATCCTACGCCTACAAAACTAGGCGCGGAGCGCCTGAAAGGCAGTTCGTCTCAGCGGCAGGAGCCGCAAAGGTCTCCAGTTAGGAGAACCGAGTTGGTGTTTGGCGGCAAGCGAGCCGCAAGTGTTTCTCCAAGCCGGAGAAAGAGTAGTTGAGTTAGTGTGGTGGCAAGCCAGCCACGGGAGACGCTCTCCATAGTCGTTTGGAGCCTGAGAAGCTGAGGCCATCTCCAACGCGGACAGCAGAATTGCCCTCCCCGTGTTGGAAGCCGAGAAGCCCGGCGTACATAAGTCACGACGCCGGCGGCAGACGAGAGGTATCGCCGTTCAGTTCAGCGGGGATTGGCAGACCACACTCCCCGCTTAACCTCGCTCAGAGCCGGCCAACGCCAGGAGATGTTGCCGGCAAACAAGAGGCCGAAGTTATTCGAAGTCCGAAGACCGAGACAGACCTTCCCCGAGGTGAAGACGATTTGCCAGGCCGGCAAGTCAGTCCCTTCTCGTCGCCAAGTGAACTGAAGTCCGTCCAACGCATGCCGTGAAGTCGACATCGACCCTCATCTGACCCCCACCCACCCCGTTGCTGACGATTTTGGCCAGCGGTGAAAATCGACAGGCAGCAATATTATTAATCAATTATTGATTAATAATAACATAAAAACAAGAAAACTGAGTTCGGACTTAAATGTGCTGTTAGCAATTGGAATAATTAAGTTTGTCCAATGGAATAAGATGATTAATACAATTTTTAATTGATGGTTTTGTTTTTTCCTCACAGAAATCATGAAGCGTATTAGGCGAGGCATCTTATTCGAAGGTGATAAAAGCAAATGATGCAGAGGAATGGCCCCGAACGCTGCAAGCTGTCGATTAGAAGAAAGTAAGTCAAAATCAGCGTAAGAGCTTTACAGAATGTCCACGAAAAATCACAGTCGAATTTAATAAACCATCGACATTGGTAAAGTGAATAGCCATTGTGGCGTCCTATTAGGAATACAGTAGAACCTCATTATAACGGACTAATAGGGTCTGAAGGTTGTCCGTTTTAATGAAAGTCCGGTTTATAACAAATAATTCATAGAGGGGTGTAATGCAGCAGGTTGTATATCAATGAAAGTACAATAGTTAGCTATAAAAATTGTTTATTTCAAATAAAAAACAGCCTTCAACATAGTAGGTTGAATTGAAAAAGATGTGTACGTATACACTGCATTAATCTTTAGAACCAAGAAGATCCTATCAGGACACAGACACGGAGACCGCCTTTTTGGAGGCAAGATCAGATTCTGCGGTCTTAGCATATTGAGCTATAAGGTATTTTTGTTCAAAAAGGAATAAATTATAAGGTAGGTGACCCAAAGGTGGCCATAGTTAAACTTTGCTGATTTTTTATAACATAATGGTTGTGGGAATATAAAAAAAAATCTAGGGGTAATCACCCTGAACCTTCTCTAAGCAAGACATATTGATATTGTTTTTCTTAAAACATACTTAGTTTGTTTTACAGTTATTTTATTAAAAAGTTACTTCCGGGCCACCTTCGGAGCAGGTGGCCCACTTATTTATTTTGTTAAAAATTATATTTTCCAGGGGATGAAAGGACACTTAACACTTTGTGACTAAATTCAGTATTTTATAAGCTGCTAGTTTTACATGCCTAAAGTCCTAATACTAAATATGCGTAGAAAATATAGAGGGAAAAAGTCTTTCATAAAGTACGCTTAAAATTTTTGATTCTGTCGCCTTGTGTAAGTCTTTCAATCTGAGTCAATTTAAAAAGTACACTTGACATCTTTGATTTTGTCACCTTTTGTAAGTCTTTCACATTCCTCGTGGACATATCTTAAACATTGGGTGCGCAGTCTCATGTCAATTATTTTGTCCTTTCCCAAGGTGGTCAGGTTGGCGGGCTACCTTGTGTACACATCTCAGCACATTGTTTACACAAATAAACGATATCATTACCATGAAATTCTTAAACTGTGACATACGTCCTGAATGAGTAGTGACCGAACTTTAATAAAATATACACAACTTGCATTTAACAAAACTTTACACGATTAAATTTAATTTATTACCTACCGAAAAGTAAGAACAACGAAGCTCAAAAACAAATGTCTTCTCAGTAATGGCCGACGTCTCGTCGAAATGGCTTAGTTTTCAGTAGCCAGCACTAGAGTGCGACAGCTGTCAAGTAGCAGGTGCCATATACCGACTATTTTGTGTATTACCATTTTATATAAGCAGAGGACCACCTTGTGCACTCTAGCCACTTTTGGGTCACCTACCTTACCCTTCTTTTTTTTTTTTTTAAATTTCCCACTTTTAGGTGTGGATGGCATAAAACTCCTAAATAATGCAAACGATTATCAAAAGGAAACCGCTACTTTTTTTTTTTTTTTTTCCAAATATTATCTTTATTTTTTTATTTGGAAATTTTAATATGGCACATCTGATTTCTGAAATTCAGGAAAGTTTTTGTTGTTAAAGAAATAATCTTGCAACATTAATTCATCAACACAAATCAGTAAGAGATTATATTAAAAATTGTGATATGTTTATTTATGCAGATAACATTAGAATAATAAAAAATGGGAAAAATCTTGGAAAAAAAATAACAAAGTTTGCAAAAACACTTTAATATTACTAAAAGATATCTTTACA
>JAFIDM010103723.1:0-15451 GCA_023159025.1 Thereuonema tuberculata | reverse complement strand
CACATCCTTAGCCAATTTTGGAGTTAGATGAATTTGATTTATCTGTTATCAGAGCCACGGTGAGTGAAATTTTTCAAGAGAATGATTATCCAACAATTAGTAAAATTCTTTCAAAATTACGATCGGAAATTGGATTCACAGGAGGCAAAACGTCGTTACGAACAATTCTTCGTGTGAAACTAGGAATGAAGTACGGAAGAATTGACATGAGGCAATTTTACATCGAAAAGCCTGATATTGTAGCTCATCGACAGATACTTAAGGCAAATCAAACAGATACGTTCCGAAGGGAAAACAGTTATTTATCTGGATAAAATTTTCCTCTACACTTAAAAAAACAGAATTCAAATATAAATAATCATAAAATCATTCATTAACCAATCTTTCTTGAACAACAAAACTATTAAGACTCATACAATTCTTCCTTAACAATAAAATATTTAAACACTTATAACAATTTATTTACACTTATAACAATTTATTTACAGTTACAATTATAACAATTTCAATTTTTGTTTCAAAATTTTATTATTTTTTATATTTTTTTCAAAAAATCCGAATGAAATAGGATTCATTTTTAACGATTTAATTTTGTTAATCTAGTTTGCCAAATTAATAAAACCAGACTCCAAAATGAATCTTTCGGATTCATCTTGGGATACATAGATTATATCAATAATTGGATCTGGGTTATGGGCCAAATTTATCGTGTGATATGCCCAGTCTGACAGTTCTGACCTATAAACTAACCTATTCTAGGCCTATATATACAAAATATGTAAACTGTAATAGAAATCAAGAGCTACCATTGGAGTAACTCTCAAGTTACCTTGCACCCTTTTATGAGCTGCATGATGGTGAAATGAGCCACAGAAGCCTTTCTGTTATAAGTGACTGTTTGGACCATAGTACCGTGACTGTGCACTGCTTTCAAAAACATTTGACTGAAGATGTATAAAAAAAATGCTCCTATAGTAAAAAAAATGTTTACTTTATTATTTATTTAGTTTATTAGGTGTGTTTTTTTAAGCGTTTTAACACTTTAGGAGTCTGCGTTAATGTGCGTCGTACTGTGTATTTTTGCTTTTTTCTTTAATTAAAAAAAATACTTCTGATTAAAACACAATGATGAAATTTCTTGTGGTTATGACCAGATACTAGAAGAGTATTTTTGAAAATTTAAGATTTTTTGATTCAGCACCTATTGAAGATATGCCTGTTTGAAAATCGGCAATTTTGAACAAATTATGATATTTAAAGGCCTGTAAAATCTAAAGGTGGCATTTAAAAGGTATCGATTTCGTTTTAAGTCTTGTTCTCTATTATATTTTTAAGAGGAAAAAACATTAAAATTATGTTTAATCCCTTCTTGGGAAAAAAATTCTCTAAATCTTTAATTTATTCTAATCGAAAACACGTTTTTCTAGTTAAATTTAAGATTATTTCCTTATAACTTAACACATTTTTGATCATAATATGATTTGTAGATGGTTTCATTTAGAATAAGATGGTTTTTATTTCAAGTTGATATCTTAATAAACAAAAAAGGTATTTAACTTATTGCTAACCTCTGAAAACGCCAAAAACGGCCTACCCTCATACACAAAATGGCCGCTAAAAACCAAAATAGTAACAATAAAATTTTTAAAAAAATCGTTTTGTACTCACAGATATATATATATATATATATAAACAGAAAATGCATTATCAAAAATAAAATAACACCCATTGGTTGATTCCATATGGATTGACCCTGACAATAAATTAATTTGGATTTTAAATATAAAAGTTAGATTGGCTGTAATTGTTAAGACCTGAACGCACTTCTCCGTCTCCGTTATGTTTATGAAACTTTTTTGTATCCGTCATCGGCGAAATCGTCGCGCACTTTACCTTCGCAAGTTACGTCAAGCGGAAACGAAAATTCTTCCACGTCATTTTGGCGGTAGTTTGATTGTTCAACATGGAGCATATGCGCGAAGATCAGCGACTGTTCATGGCCATGCATTTATTTTGCTTGGTCTTGAAACACAAAACCAAAAAGATGTGGGTTCGTAAAATATTAAGGAAGAGAGATCAGCTCGGAGAATTCAATTTATTAGTGCAGGAGATGTAATTACATTTTAATGTAATAAAAGGCTTTCAAAGTTATAAATTACGATCAATTCTAATTGCGATTTCATCACATAATGCACGATGAATGCATTATTTAATATTTCGATGAAAATGAGAACTGAAAAAAAGTAAAGACAATGGGAAAAATATAAATTCAACTGCATAAATACAATGTTTACACAATGGCGAACAGAAATGCTAATATCCGCTTTTCGCGGCAAAATTTACATCAGTGCTATCTGATTGGCTGTTGTTTCACACACACTCTCCGATGGCTGGCGTTTACGATTGATGTTCATTGACATGCAAAATCTCTTAAATAAGTTGACATCTGCACATTCTGACGCATAGCATTAATTTATTTCAGTAAAAATATTGTTTATTTTCGAAAAATAATCTCCTCACTGTATACTTAATTCGTAATAACCTTCGATCCCATCGAAGCGGTGAACAAAATGGCGCCGGCGAACTTGCAATCCATCTGGAAAATTCTTAGGAGTACGTCAGTACTCTCTGATTGGCTGTTGCTTCACACACACGATCTGATTGGCTGGCCTTACGTTGCCACAATTCTGAGACTCAATTCTGAGACGTAAAAGCAATTATCTTACGGAAACATAACGAGAGAAGGAGATAGACGGAATAGTGCGTTCACTGTAGAGCATCGATTATCCGAAACAATGCGGGGGGGGGGGGGGGATTCGGATAACTGATATTTTCGTTAGCCGATCATTAACCAACAAATTGTGACATATCCTCACATACCATTGCTGTGTTGCGTAATTGGTTTGACTTAAAACCAGGTGCTGACATTTCATTCTTACAAACTAGGGATTTTGTTGTCCATTTCTTTTCAGTTTCGTCTGCGTTGTAGAATTTTTTTTTTTTTTTTTTTTTTTTTTTTTTTTCTGGTTTTTTGATTTTTTTTTTTTTTTTTTTTTTTTTTTGGAACCCTGGTTTCAATGTTTTTTTTAAAAGACTCTTTAAAATGTGCAGCTTCATCAGTATCAGATAACAGTTTTTAATTAATTTTATTTTTTAAATTTTTGTCTACTGGAACGCCTTCGGTTAACCGATGTTTCGGTTGATTGATATTCAGATAATCGATGCTCTACAGTATATGTGCACATTATAATTCATGAAGTCATCAGAGCAAACAGACAAACAAAGTGACTTTATGAGCATCATGTATCTTTCTAGCAATTGAAATAGAAATGCTTATATTTCAAAAAAAAAAAAAAACTTATGTACAATTTTAACAGAGTAGGATGCTTTCACGGTTATTTAAGATAGAAGGTTGGCTCCGCAGCGAAAACAGTTTCTATTGGATTAACGCAATGACGTCACCTGAATGAAAGGTTGGATTGCAGAGCACTCGGATTTTTAGTGTAATACCCAAGAACTATTTCTAACTCAAATTAAAAGTTTTGAAGTTGTAAAGTTTTTAAAATTATTATTTATATAAGGAAGTCAAACAGCAGAGCAAGAATAAGTGCTCTTAATCTTTCGTAAATAAAACTAACTCGGAAATCTTTTAACACATTTAATCAGGCGATAAAAAGTACAATCAGCTTACTCAATTTAAGCTTACAGATAATTCAGTATTTTACCAGTATTAATCGAACTTAATATTTTTGAATTAAAAGTTCTTTGGTTCTTCGGGCACAACTTGCTTCTGATCAGCAATGCAGTTTCTTGTGGCAATCTAACACTTTTACGTTTCTTTGACTAAGTTTGCTGTCACTTGAATTTACAATAGCTCTTCTCTTTTGATGACGACCTAACTTGCTTCTATAGCAATAAAAGTTCTAGAAGTTTTAATATCTCTATTTCCTACGCTAGAAACCCTACTAGCAAATGTTTCTCGCTAATGTAATGTAATGTAATGTGGTGAGTGTGGGTGGCTTGACAGCCAAGCACCGCGACCTCAAAGATCTATTGTGCTACCCCACGGAAATAAGGACAGACGGAGAGAAAGACTGAGAAAGGATGGTGTGAGAAATGCAGGGGAAACGGGAGAACCCCGGGAAAACCTGCCCAGCGCGGATCGCCACCATCAACGAAACCCACATGAGAACCGAACTTCGGTACTCAGAGGTGAGAGGCCAGTGTCTTAGCGACATCGCCAACCGCGCGGCCTGTTTCTCGCTAACTTCTACTTTAAATAACTATTTCACTGAATTCTTTAGATCCTAAACGATTCCCAGTTACTGTTATATTGATGCCTAACTTGCTTCTACTTTTCTTGTTTAAATAGCTTAAAATGTTCAAATAAATCTCACTTACAGAAACCGTCGAATTCATTTGTCGAACAGCTGTAGATATCTCATACACTTTCTTCTATGCTATTTATCCTTAGTCGTGTCAGCATCATATTCCCACGAAGTCTTCTTTTCCATATTTCGGGGTCCTTGTCTCTTAAGTTCAATTTTCTCCTGAACGAATCGAACTTCGATGCCTTGATACTGAAGTTGGGCTTGTATTTTCACAGTAGCTTTATCACGATAGCTGAACTGTTCTGGGTGGATCATGCGATTCTCGTTAGCGGCAGTTATCGTCTTTCTGCTTCGAACATATCCGGATAGGTTTTTCGCCTTGTATAAATCCTATCTCCGTGTTGTCACGAAATTAATTTAACTAATAGGAAAAATAAATAATAAATTAAGCTGCCATCACAAAATTAAATTCGATAATATGAACCTATGCAAGCAGCTCAGATTAGCACAAATTAACTCATCACCCTCAACGCAGTGGAAAGACACACCTGAGATGTTGTCGGTCAACAGGATGCCGGGCCCAAAGTCCTGTTCCGACGCAATAATAAAAGACACCAACTCAAACAAGATTAGGATAAATAAACTATATTATACGAAAAAAATATTACAATGATGGATAAGGCATTTATTACTCACAGGAGACTGCCGTGAGTTACAAAATGAAATACAATTGATCTCCTACTTGGAGTTAAATGAGCAAAACAAGATAGATAAAGCTAAAATATAGATTAACACTGTAAAATACAATTAAGCTTCACTTCTCAGACGAGCCTAGCAAGTGTGTAGTCGGCAACGTGAGAGAAAAAAAAAAAAAAACGGGGGCGAAAGAAAAAAAAGAAACGCCCCTCCACTCACGTGACTAAAACAACTACAATAAATGATTAACACGAGAATAAAAAAAAATTACACACCGCAAAACAAAACGAAAGGAAAGAAAGGAGGAAAAAAAAAAGGGGGGGCTAAGCTTTAGCTAGGCCGGGATGAGAAGCTCCGCAATGCTGGCCAGCTATAAAAATAAAAAAAATGTTAACATGTATATAAAAGTAATGAAACATGGTAATGTGATGCTTCCAGAACACAGGGGTGTTTTCACTAGGAGACCACACTAGTTAGAATGCAATAACTATAAGATATATTACATAAGTTAATATAAAAAAAAATATTGGCTTGTTGGATTATTTTAACCGGGACGGCTTCGCTTCGCCGGCTCAGGCACACGGCAATCGACTACATTACGGCTGGGTATCATAGTCACTTTCACCTATTACTTTAGACTGAAACGCAGTTCTTGCTTCTCGGATCGCACTCAGGGACAGTTATTGGCTGCGAAGGCCGAAGTTATTAAAGTCAAGAAAGGTTTCATTTACAAGTAGCTACTGCGTTGGGCATTCGAATAGCTCTCCCATACGTCTCTCCGGGGTCTGAACACACATATCGTCGGTTTCCTCCAAACTCGTCGGCGGGCATTCGGACGAAAGAACCGTGAAACACCTTGATTTGAAGTCCAAGTCACTTTTCGTGATCTCAGGTTGAAGAAGTGAGGCTTCTCTGTCAGACGTTCAGGATGCGGGGGAGGGCGCAAATCAATGAGTTGATTACGAAGCACAAATTTTATTTCTAAACGCTCAAATATCCGGAGCGTAAATCGATACGGGGTACGGACATTCTCTCTAGGTTCCTGAGCTCAAAGTATCCAAAGTTCGTAGTCTGATGCGCCGGGACGGCTTTCCCTGGCTTCGGGAAGCCTCGGTTAGCCTTTGCCCGGCCGGCAGCGGCCACCGTCTCACACCACCAAAACTTTCCTACAACATCTTCACTCGGATACAAAGGAATTAATAAATTATTTCCGGTGGGGAGTGGTATAAATAAGTTCGTAAAGTATTAAAATTCTAGCCAATCAGGGTTCGGCAGAAGCAAAACCCGCGAAAGTAGCGTGCTGACGTTATCCATAACTTAGTTAGCACTGCCGACGGTCAGGCTAATCAAATCACATCGCAAGCCAAAACAGACAAATAATGTCCGCAATTGTCGCATTTCCATTCTACGACAGGTTGAGGAACGTCCCAATAAAAGCACCAGAGGTGTAGGATAGATGTGAACCAAACCACCTCATGGGGAATTTTCCACCAGGAGCAATTACACCCATTCCATTTACAGATAATTCACGCATTGAACGCTGATGATTGTCCTCAGGGCATAGACTTCTCTGGCTGGTTTATGCATCAGAGTTTATAAAGGAGTGTTTAATGTGCAGAATGCTCATGTGTGTACAAACGCAAAGTCACACGCTATAAGGCTTCGCACTTACCATCACCGAATCCCTCTCGTTGTTTGGGCGGGTAACGTCAAAAACCAAACAGCGCCCTCTACCGCGAAAACGCGACAGTTGCAGGAGTACATTGTTTGACAAAAAATGTTTGTTTGAGTGTGTCGTACCACCCCTTAAAGTTTAAATATATATTTTTATTTTTATTTTATTTGTCAGTGCTTGGCCTTCCATAAGGCATGGTGAAGTGTTTGTGATAGATATATACAGTATATCCCAAATCCCAACATTAAAGTTCTGTTATCACAATTAATCAACGCTAATTTGAAAGAAACATTGAAAATTTCATCAATTAGTATGTGTAAACTATGAATTATTTTTATCAACTTCTGTGTCTGGACCTTACCATGCGAGATTCTCGAAGATAGCCGAACAATAATACCTTAATTAAGTACCATATACATTGCTTTCTTTTAACTAACACATTATTTCAGATAGCAGTTCTCCATTCAAATTTCATTGAACGATGAATTTCGGGCGATTAAATTAATACCAATATCAAGACATGGATTTCTCAAATCATATAAACCTGTTTACTATAATACAAAACATCTCTACATCTACTATACTTTTCACTTAACAATATTCCTGAATGTTTTATTTCCTTTCTCTTTTAACCCAAATTCATTGTCAAACGTTGCCTGCTGCTCATTCAGTTAAATCGACTACAAATGAACTACATCATCATAAAGTATCATTTCATCAATAATGCTGGTTGAAATAGGATTGATTCTACCAGAGCAAAAGAAACCCAGATGCACGCCTGTAAAAAATGAAGTGAGGTTTGACTGTTATTCCTCAGAGACAATTATTGACTTTTTTACAAATCATATAATTACCAAAGGCTAATCTGTGCTTAAATCAGTACAAAATAAAAGCTACATCCATCTAAGAGACGTTGAATGGAATTGAAATAAAGATGGCGTCTCTACAAGATGGTGGAATGGATGGAAATAGAAACAAAGCGAAAAATCCTTACCCAGTACCAAATTTACTGTTTGATACAGACGCTGCTAGTTGGACTGGAGATGAAGTAATGGAGTTTGTAAGTTCAAGTTAGTCTCTGCTTAAGAAGATTGTCTGATTAGTTTAATATAAGACGACCTGTATTTAATGTAAGAATTTTTTGCCATTTAATGAGATGCCTTTGAAGAATGGATGGTATATTCCATTTGATGTTAATGCTGAGTTGACATAACAAAGAAAGCTTTAATGAAAATGACGATATACAAAAGGCTATTCAGTACTAAACGTTGAATATTTAGTATTCTGAGTTTTACTACTCTTTTGTTGATTTCGAAGTATTTCTGTGCTTTTTTTAGGCTTCTTTACTGAGATTAGCAAGAGAAGCCTTGTATCCCGTTCTGTCTGTCCGTCCGTCGCTCGAAATTCATATCTCAGTTATGACATATGAGACATGACCTCGTCAAAAAGATCTTTCCAAGACTAGCTCATAGCTATTGAGAACTAGTTTCTAGTTTGTGTGATTCTCAAGTTATAGGTCACCTCTAGAATTTGATCTTGATTTGTAAGTTTCATTAAAGTCTGGTATATTATAAAAATTTATTTCTTCAGGTTTCATATTGACTTTAACTAGAATTATTACATGAATCAGTTATATCAAGCCAATTTTCTGTTTCTCTTCTTCAAATAAATTTTACAATGATTGGTCTATTTTTATTACAATGGGATCTCCCAAATCTACAGAGAGCAGATACAGAAATCTATTTTTCTGTGGGTTTTGAATTTGTAAAGTTTCCGAGATTTCAATGTTCATTCTGTGTAGAAGCTGTGGGACATTATGCGATCACTATTACGATTACTGCTCCTACCTTCTTTACATAACTCATTTAAGATACCATATTTCATAAAAGACAGACTGTTAGTCCCATGTCTCACCAAATACTTACAGTGTCAACAAATGGCCAACGTTGGGCCTTCCACTGTTTTAATTTTTATTTCGAAAATTCAGTTGAAATGTTTGGTCAAAAAGCATTATTTAAAACGTTTGGAAATATTTTTGCAATTTTTCTCTTTTAATTTAAGCTGGAAGTATTATTTTTTTAATAGAAAAATTCTGCATATTTATAAAAATTTCAATTAAAGACTGAAATGTCTGAATGGCCACAAATGCATCTTTCCAAAATAAGAAAACAAAATATCAAGTTAAGGTAGAAAATGAATTGTCATACAGTTTTTGGTCAAATAAAGGACTGAGACAGGGATGTCCACTCAGCATTTACTATATATATATATATATATAGATAGATAGATAGTTTAGAAAAGAAGTTGAAGGAGGCAAGTACAGGAGGCAAGTATTGCCAATGATATTGTTATAATGTTATAGACATGCAGGAGAAGATAAATGTTACGGCAAAATTTTTGAAGGGATTAAAATTAGAAATTAATTTGCAAAAAACAAAAATTGTTATTTTTAAAACGGGGGGGGGGGGAAGCAAAAAATGAAGAATGGTTTTGGGAGGGAAAAGTAATTGAAACAGTAAATGAGTAAAATTATCTGTGCTATTGGATGAATGGATGCAATAGCCAATAAATCATATAAAAAATTTAAGTAATAAAGGTATATTAGCGGCAGTTGAAACATGTAAAATAATCAAACCGACGGTAATAGGCTCTCCTAAGACGCATCTGTGGCTCTTTGATAAATTAGCTAAAAGCTCCATGATATATGGGACAGAAATTTGGGGCTGGGAAACAAAGAGGGTAATTAGAAAAAATACAGTACAGCCCCGATTATCCACGATTGCCGCGAAAAATTTTTTTAATTACGAACCTCAAAAAAAAACAAAAAACAAAAAAACAATTTTCATCCAAGCTAATAACAGGGAAAAAACAATTGGCTCTACATTGTGAAGATCGAAAATTGCTGACAGGTTTCTTGTGCATCGTGATCCTATAGGCCTTCTCGGAATTTGTAGATGTAAACGTAGAGCAAAGGTTTCTGCTTTACTGTACATATTTTAAAAGTTTTACATAGTATGTTTTTCGTACAATAAAACCTAGATTTTGAAAAGACACAAGAGGCCTTTAATTCTATATTATATAGAAATAGCAACAGCTATAGCCAGTAGCTAAACTTATTAGCAAAGTTGCGTAGAGGTGATAATAAGTAAAGAATAATATATGCAAGAGTAAAAAAAAACGTCTATAACACTAATTGGTAATTTACTGCATCTATAAGGTAATTACAAATAAGTAATTCTTCTTCAATTCATAATTCAAGACTTGTAATATGTTTGTCTTCACAAAGTTCCCAGTAGGGCTAGACAATCATCAAAGTTTACAGTAACAGTCTCATCTACTTAATACTGTTCCAATACACTTTAATTGGCTCTATTTCTTCCATTACCTTTTGCAAATCAATAATTATTTACAGTTCTCTTAATTAAAGAAATGGCTATAATTTTTCACCTTGTGTGAAAAAATGTTCTTTTATTATTTTTAACTATCATTGAATGGCTATGCAATTCACCTTTTGTGATTAAAATAGTTTTCTGCTGTCTTTAATTATTAAAGAATGGCTATGCAATTCACCTTGTGCGATTCAAATAGTCTTCTACTATCTTTAACATTCAAACATTACACTTATCACTGAGGTTATCTCTTTTAAAACTCTGCTATCTTCGGTAGTTATCCTTGATGTAATTATGGTTGAAAATCCCCTAGCAAGTTAAACATAAACTGACTTAATCTATTAGCTTGACTTGATAAATATCAATAACGTAAGGCACACACATCTTTCCACCGGTAAATAATAAAAACGTCCACGCAGAATCCATTTATGTGAGTAAACACCTGATGTAAGATGGCGGCTACAGTTCTATCAATGGACCTCAACTTTTGTCTCCGATAATTCCTCCATACAACTTTCCTACTGGGACTCGAAAATAAAGGAGAAATAATATTTATCCCCTGAAATTTAAGCCTTAAATTAGGGAACGATAAGTGTATTTAATCTACTCGTAGAAGTAACTTGCCAATTGGATTATATCCATGTTGCTTCTCTAATAGAAGCGTCTATCTTCCTACCATTCAATCATCAGAATTCTCTCATTCGTAGTCTTCCATTCAGAGCTCAAACAACCAAAGCTCACGTCTATAACATTTTGATATTTCATTGTTCAGAGTTTCACTCTGATTGTTTTAATTAAATCACATTTACAGTATCACTATGTTTTATTATAATATAACACGTGCCATTCAATACAATTCCGTGTACTCTCAGTTTTACATCATGCACTTCTATAGCGCTTATTTCAATAACAATAATTTATTGTAACAATTCCTATTGCAATAGTAATCAAACTTATATTTATTCTCTACAGACAAATAGACAAACAGATTTTATTGGTGAAATATTTTTTTTCGTGTTTACACCTCATTTTTAGTCTTTTTTCGGTTAATCCGCGATTTTCGTTATCTACGAAGCCCTTGCCGCCCAATTTCGCGGATAATCGGGGCTCTACTGCTTTACTGTAGAGTAAATGGGTTAAGAAACAAATGGAGAGATGAAATTTCTTAAATAGTATCGGTCTATCAGCTGAATGGATGTAGGAAAATTGTAGGTTTGGAAATAAAAAGATATTTAAAGAAATAAAACAAAGAATGGTGGATAACGAGAGGGAAGAATTGAGGCTTAAAATAATAGTGTCCACTTATTATATTTGGTATAAAAATATTTACACAAATAAAATTATAAAATATTATCTCAATGGAACTGAAAAATGGTGGATAATAAAGATATATTGGAAAATAAGATATGGAAATTATAATAATTTACATATGTATAACCAAAAAGAACAGAATATATGTAAATTTTGTAATATAGGAAAATCAACATTGGAACGTGTTATTTTATTTTGTGAAAGTTTTAAAATAGAAAGAGATAAATGGTTAAACGTGAAAAAGGAACATACAGAGAAAGATATACTAGTAAAGATGTTATATGAAGGGAAATGTAATATAAATTTATGTATGTTTATAAATAAGGTAATGGGGAAGTGGTCTGATATAATAAGAAATGCAGAGGCAATTATGTAATAAAAAAAAAAAAGAAGCGTTCTCCCCACCCGTTGTCAAGGCGGAAGCCCTTACAGGGGTTTAGTTAATTAGAACTGTTGTATATCACTAATATTATTAGCATAATTATTGTTTATTATTGTGGATAAAATCATCAAATGAAATGTATTCAATATAAAATGTGTAAATAAATATTTAAATAAATCTTTTTATATATAATTGGTTCGGGGTAGCAATTTGAATAAATCTTAGCTTCCCGAAAACTTGAAAATGACGTTAAGGTTTTGGATTGCTGCTGATTTTCCCTAACTAGTAACCCCCCCACCCCCCCATTTCCCCATAATAAAATTCATTATATGCCCCTGACTCGAACTGTAAATAAAAAAAACAGTAAAAGGGGAAAAAAAAATTAGGATGATTCCTAAAGAATCTGAGAATTTAGGACGTGAGAAAAGAAAATTCGTTTAACCGTATTTAAAGTTTATTGAAAAATAATTTTCTCTCTGGTAAATATTCAAAACTATAATTTAAAATGATTTCTTATTTCGATGTAATTATCGAAAATTACTTCGAAATTCTCATATCGCAGAAAAGTAAAAAATTATTTTTCCATACTTGGTTGGAGCAGCAACTTACGCAGTCATTTCTGGCGAGATAGTTTCAGTACATTCCTGGTAACACAAATAACCTTCCACTGGTTTAATTTTTATTTCGAAAATTCGGTGGAAATTGTAGGTCAAAAAGCACCATTTAAGAACGTTTAAAAATATTTCTGCAATTTTCTCTTTTAATTTAAGCATGAAGTATTACTGTTTTAATTGAAAAATTCTGCATGTTTATGAAAATTTGAATGAAAGACTGAAATGTTTGAATGGGCAAAAATGCATATTTCCAAAAAAACTAAGCAAAATTTTTAACTACTATCTTAGAAAGCAACCAGTTAAGGACAGAATGAAGATATATATTGATTAGTTACAACTTACGAAAGTATAGATATTTTATAAGGAATTGAAAATGAAATGAAAAAGAAAATACTGATATGTAACTAAAAATACTAATTATTAATTTTATAATTTCGAATCGCTCTCTTCTCACTTAATTATTTATAACTAGGACAATTCATTTAATAACCTATAATTTTCTAATAAATGACAAATAAAAAATGCATTTATGACCTAAAAATAGTAAAAAAATGACGGAAAAATAAAAAAAAATGACCAATAAAATATTTGAATTTATTACATTAAATCTTTTTTTTACCTTTTTTAACTTTGATAACCAACAAAAGAAAAAAAAAAGTCTGCTTGTTTTTTAGAAAAATTTATTGGCTTGAATGCGGACAAGCAAAAATACTGAATGATAAATAAAATCTCAACGTATAAAAAAAATGACATTGCCTTCCAAAAAACTACTAAAAATGCTCAAAATGACCTAAAAATTGCAAACAAATGACCTATTCCTAAAAAATGCCGAAAAATGCAAAAAATGCCCTATCGAATTGCTTTTATTTAACCATTTAATGTTACAAGTTTTCATATATGCGAGCCATGTTTCAACCTTCATAGAAAAAAGATGCAAAATCATAAATGCCTTGCCCTATTTACAACAATTTTGACGTAATCTTTGGTTATTCGCATGACTTTCAAGTAAAGAATATCAAATAAAAATAAAAGTTTAAATTGTTACATTTTTAAATTTTAGAAGTTTAAGGAAAAATTTTGATTATCTAAAATTGGATATACAAAACATCATTACTAATGTTGATATTATAATACTTTTTGAAATTAATGTAAATTTAAGAGATTCAGAACTCTTACCAACATATAGGTTTTAATATGATTTATAAAGTAAGAGAAACAAAAAAGATGGTGGTTTATTGGTTTAATATGAAAAAAAGTATGTTATAAAAGAAATGAATATTGATACAATTACCCGTGAAAATTTAATAATACAAATGATTTTGAAATAACTTTATTAGCTATTTTCAAACCACCTAATATTAATAAAAAAGTATTCTTAATTGAATTGCAAAATACTTTAAACAATCTTATTTGTAACCTTGGAATGAATTTAAGGGGCTGCAGATATTTTAACAAAACAAAATGAGAAACAAGAGCAGTACACGAGTAAATAACGAAACGGCCGTTCCCAATTCCATTCGATAATCGAATCAGAAAGGCATTTATTTACTCGTGTTCTGCTCTTGTTTCTCATTTTTTTTCATCTTATTTGTAACATATGTAAAAAATTATGCCATGTTTATAGTGGTGAGATATAAACATTCATATATTAGACGATACAATAAATCCTGTCGTTCAGGGTTACATAGAGATTTATCATACTTTTGGCTAAACATATTCTATTAACAAACTCACAAGGGATATTAAGACAAATATAACTACCTCAAAAACACGCAGTTACCATGGCTTTGCTAAAGCTAATGTAGTTCATATTTTGTGGAACATTATACAGACCGATATATCTGATCATTATATGATAATGTTACAACTGAGAAATTTGAAGCAAAACATAAACCCAGATAGAGAATCAAACACCGAAACAAAAACCACAGCTTTCTATAAAATTATTGAAGAGAAACCTGCTCGAAATATGAAAGAACTCTTGGAAAAACTAATGAAATATAATATTACTAATCTTAATAAAATTAATGATCTGTTAAAGAAAAAATGGCATGGAAGAAAACACAATAATATAATTAGAAAATCGTTAGTTAAAATGGTTCACACTCTTATAATAAAGCTAATGTAAAATATAAACAGCAATGGATGACAGAGGAATTATTAGAACTTATAAAAAAAAAGATACTTATGTGTTTTAAATGAAATTTAACAAAAGTAACAAAATACATTTAGAAAATTATAAGAAAAAAAAAACCTTATTAATAATTGAATAAAAAAAAATACTAAGAAAGTACAATAATAATAATAATAAGCAGTGGAGTATTCTTATAAGGTTATTAACAAAAATAATAATATAAAGAAAACTAAAGAAATAGAGCAACTAAGTAAACAAAACAAAGTTCAAAATATATTCACGAAATTTGATGATACTTTCGTAAATGCAGGTAATATTGAAGTATGTTCGTGTAATACACAACTTCTTAATAATCAAAAGTTCATTCAACTTAGCACATTAGCTTTAATCTCTCCTACAGAAGCTGACGTTATAGAAATAATTAAAAATATCGAAAATAAACACAAAAATCTGACAAATTCTCTCTAAGTGACTTCACTTTAAAAAAAATTGAAGTGTACAATATTGAATTTGTGAATGAGATTTCAAATTGTTAAAAAATGAAAGTAAATCATAAACCTTCTTTGTTTGTATTTTTGTTTTGTTTAATTATATTTTAAAATGTTCTTAATGAAATTATTGCCGTTTTTCTTTGAACTGTTTTATTTTTAAATTTTGGTGAATAAATAAAAGTTTTCAGAACTGGATCGTAGGGCTTTTCCCCATCTCCCAATTTCATTCTTAAAACTGATTTTAAAAGAATAGCCTATATCAAGTATGGGCATACATGAGGTTAACGAGAGCAATATTCTGGATTTTCATATATACAACGAGCCACACCTTAGTCACGTTCCACAGTATTAAATATACAAATTCGAATTTAATTACATTTCTACACACATCTTAATTGCTACATAAAGTATAAAAAATATATATGTAA
>JAFIDM010103722.1:0-10443 GCA_023159025.1 Thereuonema tuberculata | reverse complement strand
CCAGCGGAGTCTGGTCCATGGTTTTCTATTCTTTTCTTTTTAATGTGTTTTTTTATTTCTCGTTTTTATGTTTGGAGGTTCCACTCTTGCTCCCTCATTTACCAATATCCACCTCCGTAATGGGACCTAGGGGTTTTATGCTCTGCTTCCTTCTGATGATCGCCATAATAGCGTGAAACAGCTGTTAGGGAATATAGCTTGCACAAACAAACACTAGGTCCTCTTTTAATGTGTTTACTATTTTTTAGGCAATTAATTTGATGCCTACAGAAAATCCATTTGCGGCCAGCGGAGTCTGGTCCATGGTTTTCTATTCTTTTCTTTTTAATGTGTTTTTTTATTTCTTGTTTTTATGTTTGGAGGTTCCACTCTTGCTCCCTCATTAAAGAAAAAAGTAAAAGCGCTAAAAAATGTAGAAAACTTTGTTGAAAAATACAGAATTAAGAGAATCAATAAAGTGTATAATTTATAATGAAGAGCTGTCACATTAAAAGAAATTAAAAAAAAAAAAAACTGAAAGGTTTATTTACAACATTAGTTCGAACGTATCTATTTTACTTTGTTTTCAAGTTCTAACTGTAGTAAAATTAATTTAAATCGTTTGAAATTAAAAATGCGATGATGGTTTTATGTTTGTTCTCTAAGAAAATAAAGATAAGAAATAGTTCAATGGGATTTTGCATCATTTATCGTAATTGATTGTTTTGGAATTTGAAATAGTAGTTTTATCATTTTGGGAGTAAGTTTTAGAATACAGTGGCAACCAGATAGTTTTCAGACTTTCTTTAAATAACTCAGTAAACAAATATTATTAAAAACAAATAATAAATTGGAATTGGAATTAAGTAGTTGTCCAGTCTGTTTATCTGAACTTTGGTTTAAGTCTATTTTCTTGAGGGAGGGAAGTCAAGGAGGCGTCTTAGTTGATACAAAGATAATTATCATTATTTTCTTAAGCTTTTATTTTGTCTGTTTCTTTCTAGAGACAGCATAAGAGATTATTTATCGATTATCAAAATCCTTAAATCAATTTGTTGAATCCTGTCTAAATATTATTTAATGGATGATATGTAATTATCCTGGGATTAATGGGAATCAGAGCTTACACTGATCAGTTAATCCCTTCAATGGATTTCAATTGAATATAACTTTAGCTTTTAGAAGAGGAAATTCAAGTTTTTCATTATCAGTAAATTCTACGAATTCACGTTGAACGTCTTTTTTATTCATGTATTGGAAATATTTTGTATGTGCAACAATTTTGAAAATATTACGCAAACAGGAAACAGTTTTCAATTATTTTCTTGGGGGAAATAAAGTACAGTACACTCTCAATATCTCGAAGTTGAAGGGACGCTAAAAAAAATTCGAGATAGCGAGTTTTCGAGATAACAATGTCGAGATTACATGAATATGAAATATCTAGGGGAAAAATAATTTTTCGACATATCAAGGTTTTCGAGAGTACACTATATTTCTAAATATTACTAAATATTTCAATATTTCATTCTGTTTAGGTGAGTTTTTAATTATGAAAGTCCTTCTCGCTTTTGCTTGACTTGTAATTTAGAATATTCTTTTGAAATCTGCTTAGAAATTAATTGAATAGCATTTTTTTATTATTTCTCTAAATTTCAGAAATGATATAATTAACATAGGATCATTAAGAGAATGATCGTCAAGTGATTAAGAATATTGCGAATGTTTTCCATTGTATTTATTGAAGTTTCAATATAAGAATACGATTTAAAACAAAACAAAAAATTATATTTTTTTCAAGATTAATAGGATTACGTTCTATTTGTTTTAATTTTCTTTTCAATATTTTGACTTCCATGAAGTGAGGAATCATGAGTGTAAGTAACGTCAAATTTTAAAGTTGAAATAATAATCAAACAATTCGCTAAAACAAGTTCGCAAATTAATAATTGACGGATGCAATACCAATGAAGCACAGCACAATGAAACTGACAAGTGAGTTAAGCGCATTGTACATGGATGCGAAAATCGGACGGCGGATCTAAAAATCGGACGTATTCCATTTCTCTGAAGGGTTTCCTTAAGTGAACATTCATTTCGGAGAATTCACTGTATTTCAAACAACGGCTTCTGTGTCTTTGCACTTCTTAAAATCAAAGTACAGTTTAGGTTTCCTTAAGACGAATATTCATTTCGGAGAATTAAAATAAATGAGAATAAAATTAAAATAAAATGAATATTCACTTAAGGAAACACTTAAGTAAAATAGAATACGTCCGATTTTTAGATTCGCACTTCCGATTTTCGGATCCATGTGCAATGGCCTTTAGGCCTGTATTGTTTTCGGTTCCGTTAGGTTAGATCGTCCAATGAGGAATGTGGAGGAAATTTCTATCACTTTTATTACTGTAACTAAAGTGGCTTTCGTTAGTTGTTAACGTATTTTAAAAATACTATTTTTTTTTTTTAAATTTGTTAATACGTACAATGATGGGTTAAACATCAGAATATTTTATCCCCAATGACCGCCCACTGTGCTGACTTGGTGCATACTGTTTTCTCAAGATCACAGTTAACCAGATGAGGATTGGTTTTTCTAGTAAACGATCGTGCAGAAATATTTTGAAATCTGCATTCTACTTTTTACCAGTTATTTGTCCGTTTCGCATTGTCCGCCATGTTCAAAATAGAGCGACGGCCGCCGGCAATCGGGCAGCCATTGGGGATACCATATTCTGAAGTTTAACCCAATGATATTTTAAATCTTGTGTTTTACTTCGGAAAACCTCTAAAGTCACTGAAATTTAAGCAATGTAAGCTATTTTTTTTTTTGCATCAAAAAACATTATATTTTGGAATTTGACTAAAACGGGAAAAGTGGAAGAAAGATAAAAAGTAATGTATATCTGCAAAGTAAAAAAAAATATAAATAAAATCCTCACAAAACACTTCTTTGATTATAAAGAACCAAATACAGTCATAAACCCCGATTTATAGATCTTAAACTTAACCATTAGACGGAATATTCCATTGCATCCATTTCCCGAAGTTACAGCCCTTGTATTCGACTCCACATAGAAAATCAATAACATCAATGAAATCAATAAAGAAAATGTGCAATAAGATCCTAAAAACACTTAAAGATTACCTTCGTTTTAGTAAATTTTACTTTTTTTTCTTTTTGTTTTTATTTTAATTTGTGAAAATAATACAAACGCAAAGTTTTTTGTTTTAGTTTCAGTTACAAATTTTGTGGAATATAAACAGTAGGGACTTTTCTATTCAAAAAAAAAAATTCTCAAATTTGAAATCCAGGTAATTTTAATCATATTTAAACTCGTATAAAGCCGCGCGGTTGGCGATATCGCTGAGACATTGGCCTCTCACCTCCGAGTCCAGGGTTCGATTCTCATGTGGGTTTCGTTGATGGTGGCGAACAAGCTGCGCAGGTTTTCCCGGGGTTCTCCCGTTTCTCCTGCATTTCTCACACCATCCTTTCTTAGTCTTTCTCTCCCTCTGTCCTTCCTTCCGTGGGATAGTACAAAAGATCTTCAGATCGACGTATGTGGCAGTCACGCCACCCACTTTCAATTAATCTAATCTAATATATACTCGTACAAATATTACGAGACTTAATAAGTTTATTATGCATTGTTTAAGATATTGATAAAAGTCCATTGCAATATTTTTATATTCGATTTTGTTCTTTTCGAGGTAATTTCTCAACCAGAACTCGATCGGTAAAAATTTTAATTTTTAAAATTAAACGTAGTTTGTCTCTAAATGTACATGCCAATTTCCAAGAAGACTCAGAAGTCTTTGAGAGAACAAGCACAAAAACCCCTGATCAGAATCAAAGAAAAGTAGGTTAAACAATAGTAACTTTAATTTAGTATTAGAAAAGTAAAGTAGAATTTCAGAAGCACCTTTTTCCAATGGTATATTGATTGTATATTGATTATATTAAAAATTCGTAGTAATTGAAATTCGAAATGTATTAACCTTAAAAGCAAATGACAAAGTTGAAATGGTCATAAACACTACGAACACTTAAAAATATTATATTTATAAATACACACATGGACAAAAAAATTAGCGCACCAAGAAGGAGTCATCAAAATGAAACGAAAATTTACATACGTAATGACTGCTTTGATATAAGTAAATGATAAGAAAATCAAAGAAAAAGGATAATTTATTTCAGAGAAAAAGGCAAAAGAACGGAGGAGTTAATACTCCGTGGACCCCCTCTAGCGCGAATGCACGATGCGATACGATCGGGCATTGAGTCATACAAGTTCTGCATGATGTCTTGAGACATTTCGTTCCATATTTGCTGTAACCTTGCCTCTAGTTCGTTCAAACTCTTGGGATGCCCAACTCGTCGTCCCAAATGATCCCAGATATGCTCGATTGGAGACAAATCTGGGGATCGGGCAGGCCAAGGAAGGGTAGTAACAGTGCGGAGACAGTCTTGTGACACCCTTGCCGTATGAGGCCGAGCATTGTCTTGTTGAAAAATGGCTCCTGGGAGCCGTTGCATGAGTGGCAACACATGTGGTTGCAGGATTTCATGAACATACCGCTGGGCTGGCATGGTGCCACGGAACAATACTAGGGGTGACCGTGTATTGTAGGCAATGGCACCCCATACCATCACACCAGCTGTGGGAGCGGTGTGTCGCTGTACAGCAAAGGCAGGATTGAAGCGTTCACCACGGGCTCTCCACACACGAACACGATTGTCATCACTGCCGAGATTGAATCTGGATTCGTCGCTAAAGACGACCTGGTTCCATTCCGCTGCAGTCCAGTTTCCTCGTGCGCGGCAAAACTCCAAACGGAGGCGTCGATGGGTGGGCGTCAAGGGCAGCACACGTAATGGGCGCCGCGATACCAACTGTCCTTCAGCCAGGCGCCTTCGTATGGTTCGAGAAGACACAGAGGTCCCTAGTGAATCTGCTACCTGTGCCTGGATGGCGGCCGATGAAGCAGTTGGCTGTACGCGTGCATTTCTGACTATTATTTCTTGGTTCGCTAATTTTTTTGTCCATGAGTGTATATAGTTCCGAAAAATTTGAAATAGCTGAACATTGCATTAATAAGGGTCATTATATGAATAATGAGGTCAAAATTATGTAGGTTGAAATAGAATCTAAAACAAGAAAAATTGTTTAATTTAATAAATGGTAGATGTTTACGTTGCTGTAACAATGTGAAATGGAAAGGATTAAATTTTTCATTACACTTATGTTAGATTGTTTTAATAAAGTTTTTATTGTAAGGTTTATGTAAACTTTAACAATCATTTCTTATGTTCTCTAGTTATTTTTATCGTAACTTTTTGTAAGATTGGTATAAACTTGGTATAAACTCAATTCCACAATAATGTTCTCTTGCTCTCTTCTACAAATTGTTACTTTATCGAAACTGTTGTATACTTTTTAGGATAAAGGGAAACGTTAAATTATTCTTCTCGAAAATTTGCTATTTTAATAAATGTATTTTATATCCATACATTTATTGGTGTTCGTGTTGATGTCTTATAAATATATAAAAACTTTTCATGAATTGTAATGACTTTGTTGATTTGATGTTTCTCTGAAAATTAATGAAATTCTCATTTCTTTCTGAAATTCAATTTTAAATCCTATCAAAATGCGCGTGGACAACAATGAATTAAAAACCACGCTTATATCCATTGTTAGACATCGATAGAAATTCGTTGTTTCAGTAACAAAAAATATTAAAAGTTTTAAAAATAATTATTTATAAAGTTATTTAAGCTTATTTAAATAATAAAATTTTATATTAATATTTAAAATTGTAATATTATTTACATTGTGATATTATAAAATATTGAATTTTTTTTTTAAGAATTGTAAGTAATAGGCTTTGTGAATTTTGTAAATATTTGGAGATGAAATCGTTGAAAGTATTTTTCATTCCTTCTTTGATTATTTCTATTTCAATTCTTAACATAAAGAAACAACAGAAATGCTCAGACTTTATCCAATGTCTGAACATATTATCAGAAGCAAAGTTTTAACGACCTCTAAAGAAACATCATTAAGAGAAGAGATAACAAAAACTACATAACTTATGAATCAGAATAAATTCCATCCAATGTCTTCAAGAAATCTTAACTCAAATAAAGATTAGAAACCGTATTTCTCTAATGACTAACTTTTTCCATTTCTTGGTATCTTCGTTTACTGGATGTTGTTAAAGAATCCCGATATTTCTATAATCTTCATTGATTTTCTCAGGATCGTAAAATAGATTACAGAACGTGTCTGTAATTAAATAAATCACTTAAAAGCTCATTTGGATTACCATTTACTAGAATTTAAAATAATGAGTTTACCTTAATACTAACGGCTGCTGAGATATCCGATAGAAGGTTGTACTGCTCACAAGGAATCATCTCGAACTCTAAAAATTCAGATTTTAATGAAACTTTGCAGAATGAATCTATAGATTGTGTTTATTAAATGAAATGAATCTTAGGTGCGGAATCCAACGCGAAGTGGGCTAAAAAGGGACCCAAATTTCGTCAAAAAGCGATCGTTTTACCTGTCAAACAACAGATGGCGCTAATGATGTGTTTGTAACTACGAAACGTAGCACTTTCCTATGCCTTTCGATGGAAAAGTAAGTAACGCCCTCTGTTGACTCCTCAAGTAATCATATTCAAAGAGGGTCTTTGATATACAGTTATGAAAGGTTTTCAAATGAGGAAACATTCTTAATCGTAAATTAGAATAGAGTCAGTAATAATAAGGGAAAACATTCTGCATGAGTTAGTTATGATAGATAATTTAATTATTATTATTTAATTATTATTATTTAATTATTATAATTAATTGATCGATAGATCAATTTCCTTAGCGTCGTAACATGGTAAAAAAAATCTAAAGAATTTTAATGTATTTTTTATAAATTAAAAAATACTGATGACTTACTTCAATAAAAAATTTTATGTTTTGGGGTCATTATAAAACAATCTTTTCGATATTTGTTTTGGTATTATTTTTTTATTTCTATAATAACTTAAAAATGAGAGGTGCAAAGAATGTATCTGAAGTAGTTAAGTTATTGATAGCTTATAACTTTCGAGAGTCAAATCCATGGGAGGGATTTTATTTTTTTAATAAGTATTATAAAAATATTATGAATTTGCACAAAGTTTTTATTTTTGTTTGTTAAATTTATGTTTGTTTATTTTGCTATTTCAAATTTAAAAGTGCTTTTTTTATCTTAATTTTTGCTTCCATTTCTTTATTTACTAAATTAATTACATAAGACAATAAAAATCTTAATATAAAGAAATTCAATGGGAAAAAATACGACAAAAACAAATAAAGAAAAGAAAAAGAAATAAAAAACAACTTACTATTAGGAAAAAAAAAAAAAAGAAGAAAATATAAGAAAAATAATACTTATTAACTTCGAGAGTCAAATCCGTGGGAAGGATTTTATTGTTTTCTTTCTTCCTCAAAAAGAAGTAGTTTTCTTGCTTAAAGAAAACAAAATATAGTGATTAAATGTAGATTGTAATATCAGTTTATCGATGAAAAAGAAAATTGAGTTTTCGAAAACCGAAAAAATTGATTTATACTGGATCCAATACACAAAATTTCTTATTGAAGTAAGCCATCAGTACTTTTAATTTATAAAAAATACATTAAAATCGTTAGATTTTTTTTAACATGTTACGACGCTAAGGAAATTGATCTATCGATCCTGTGTCTTTGTATTATATATCATAACTAACTCATGCAGTATGTTTTCCCTTATTATTTCTGACTCTATTCTAATTTACGTTTAAGAATGTTTCCTCATTTGAAAACCTTTCATAACTGTATATCAAAGACCCTCTTTGAATATGATTACTTGAGGAGTCAACAGAGGGCGTTACTTACTTTTCTATCGAAAGGCATAGGAAAGTGCTACATTTCGTAGTTATAAACACATCATTAGCGCCATCTGTTGTTTTACAGGTAAAACGATCGCTTTTTGACGAAATTCGGGTCCCTATTTAGCCCACTTCGCGTTGGATTCCGCACCTAAGATTCATGTCATTTAATAAACACAATCTATAGATCTGAATTTTTAGAGTTCGAGAGGTTTCCTTGTCAGTGCCACGTGGTCTATATCGTCCGTGTCGTTGGTGGTGTGCACAATCATTTCAAAATGCCGCTTTGAGTTACACCCTTTCTTTGGGCAGAGAGTAAGTCCTGCTTTTCTGAAAGATGATCTTAACTTCATGACAATGCCCGACCACACAGAACATGTTGCACGGTTTCCAGTGGAAAAGTTTGGGACATCCACCATTCAGTTTGGATTTGGCTCTCATTGATTATATCTGTTCCCTGCCTTAAAAGAGCAAAAGACAGGTCGACGCTTCCCATGTAATGAAGAAGTCCAACATTAAGCAATGAAGAAGTGGCTACAACAGTACAGCCCTGACTTCTATATAATACGACTGGAATCGACAGTCCGATCAAACATGTGTCCAATACCTCATTCGTATATGTGGCACTTTAAGGACACTATCTCATCTTATTTCTATAAACGTTTGCTTAAAGATTTGCAAGCTTTTGGAACTTTTTTTTTATCAACTCTCGTTAATAAAACTATCTTTAGTACAGTATGTAAATCCCGCCACGTTTAAATTTGGAATTACTTATTTACGAATTCCTAATGTAATTAAGCGCAATGGACAAATTATTAAAATACATTCTTTTTAAAACTTATTATTTATAGAAAACTAAGGGTGAAGTATTACTGACAGTCTTTGGAAAGTGAAGGTCATCAAATCAGTCAGTTTATATACCTTAATACTTCTGAATCAATGGATGGATCTTCTTAAAACATGGTATGCAAATTTCTGGACGAGAGATGATCAATGTTTTACATTTGTAATCTTTCAAAGTCAGTTGAAATCGAGAAATCACAGCAAGAAAGTAAAGAAAAACTCACATACCCAAGCATTATAAAATAAAAATGGATTTCTGTTGATGTCTTAAAGAACGGATTCTAATAATTTAAGCTAATCCATCTGTAAAAATTTATCAGATAATGAGATTTTGGAGTCGAAAGCTAAAACAAAAATTCGTCTGCTATCTTGAAGACTCATATATTTTTTTCTTTTGGGAAAATTGATGTGTTTCCCATGGCTGAGGTGAACTCTCAAGCAGATACATTTATTATTAGTAGGATTTTTTTCCTTGTTAAAACAAGAAGAGAAATTATAAAAAGAGAAATTTTTTCAGAGAAAATAAAAAAAGGTAAAATATGTACTGTTAAACATAAAAAAGTTTATTTACAGTTCAGTTTTACTTACCCTTTGGTTTTGTTGAAATATTTAACTCATGAAGTTTAGGTATAAAATAATACAGAGTTTAAGGTCCTGACTCAAGAAAATACAGGCAACTGGAAACCTTTTATTTCTTTTATATATTTCTTTTTATAATTCTAAAATTCTGAAAATTTAAATATCTGGGATTTCAGTTTTCTTGTTTTTAATTTTTAAAATATTCATCAATTAATTTAAATTAAAATTTGTAGCGATAGTTAAAGTAATATTATATTTTTTTTATAAAAAAAATATAAAAAAATTAATTAAAGAATTGTGCTTGAAAAGTTTTTTTTTTTCTCTCTTCCCTTATGTTGTATGTGACAACGGAAATATTAATTTGCATATGCAAATTGTGTGTGAGACGTAACAAGAGGTTACGTTATATTAGTAGAAGGGAAGTTCGATTTGAGGTGAGTCAGTCAGTCAGTCTATTCCAAAAGGATAAGGAGAATGATTTAAGGACGTAAAGTCATGATACTGATTGAGGCGATTTGAAGTCTAGTGACTGATTTTATTATTCGAATTAGTAAGGAGAAGAAATACGTCACAAAGGATGTGACAGTAAGAACAGGGAAAGATAACCCGTCGCCTGAAGTCCGAAGGAACAATTATTATTATTTATTATTTCTAATTTCTCAGAGTGAAGTGAACGAAATTATTCCAGCCGTTATCTGAAACATGGACGATCACATTGACAAAGAGAAGGGACGTATCATTCTCTTCTCGCTGTTCCTGGACTAACGGAATAAAGAATTCTCCACGAAGTAAAGTATTTCAATATTTTGAACTGATTAATTAGAAGTTTGAATTTATAATTATAAGAAGATAATCCGTTTAATTAATCACTTCTAAAGATTAAAAGAAAACTATTGATAAGTGCGCCATGAACCTTCAACGTAATGAGCTGTTCCATAGATTAGGAGACAGGATGAATCAGCTGACGTGAACGCCGAGCGCCATATTCGAATAAGTTTACCGAAGAGGAAATCGGGACCATCGTAACTAGTGGACTCAAGACATAGGTTTGATTCTGGATACTGCGAAGGATTAAATACATACAGGTGGAAAAGAATAATTATTAAATTCATACAAGTGAATAG
>JAFIDM010103721.1:0-15455 GCA_023159025.1 Thereuonema tuberculata | reverse complement strand
AGGATGATCCAGCATTTAGGTAACGACATCAGGTACATGAAATATTTTGAACCAAAAGAAAAGAATGATTTCAATTTTAGAAAACAAGAAATGTGGTTTTTCCGTACAACAAGTCACGACAACTGCCGGAAAGATACAATTTTTTACTTCTTTGCAGTACAAGAAGAATCATCATTACTCGAGGAAATCGAATGCAAAAAATAGGAAACGTCCTAGGAGACGTTTAATTGGACAATCTAATTTAATTGAAAAATTTAAATCAAAGCCAAAGATCTTTGTTGATAAGATATTTTGAATGCTTTATTAATCAATTACGAATACTCATTTCATTTGGTTTTTGCTCGGCCTTCGTATTCAAGGTGAACATTTCGAATATGTAGTCATTCGAATTTGGTCATTTCGTTCTTCTGTGTCCTTTCCAAACCTTGAGAATAATCTGCTTTGGGAAATACTATTAAATTAATTATGTTTTTATGTCATCATCTTAGGGTAATTCCATATCAAATCATCCAGAAATTTTAGGAAATGTCACCCACCCTCACAGAAAACTTTGAAATTTTGTATAATTGAAGTTTACCTAGATATATGAACATTTCCAAAATTTAAATGTTGCAGGTTAAGTAACTTTTCAGTAATGGTCTCAAGAAGTTATATGGATCCAGGAACTCAGGTGTTCCATGGACGAGCTCCTTGATAATTTAAAAATGCAATAGTTCCTACAGTTTTTGCAGTAGAACCTTGATTTTTTTTTTAAATTAGAGAGAAATGTTTATATTTTTATGTTCATGCTTCTTTTATTTAGTAATCATAAGTTTTTTTTTTAGAAAAAAAATGTAAATAATTTTTTTCAAATAAATTCGATACCTGGGCATTGTATTTTTTTTAAGGTATTGCTCCATCATAGATTCCTTTGAAAATTTTACAATATTATTATAAATCCTTCTTTATGTCACACAAAAAAAATCAGTTTGTAGAAATGATGGGAAGTATAGAAAAAACACTATATTAAAAAAAAAAATTAAATTGAGTATTTCTGACTATCATGTCACCTGTAAAATGAGCACCATAAAAAATACATATGAACAGAAGCGTCTTGTTTTAAGTAATTTAGCTGAAATGTATTCTCTCTATAAAAAGAAGTATCCTGAAGACAAAGTAGGATTTTCAAAATTTGAATCTCTTCGACCAAAACAGTGTATACTCGTAGGATCATCAGGAACACCTACCGTATGTGTCACCACTTACAGTCAAAATGTTAATTGCTTCTAAATTCTATTTCTATTAAAGTAACATACCATGATCTAATGAAAACAGTAACATGATATAAATAACCGAGCCTGTATGCTCCTTCTGTGCAAAAAATGCCCCCCCCCCCCCCCTTCCCAGTTCTTTACTTCAAACACACTTAAAAAATGAAATAGAAGACTATGATCCTGATGTGATGGTTCAGTACAGTCAATGGATATCAACTGATAGAATGACTTTAAATGTTCAAATCACCACTCTATCAGAATTCTGCGACACACTAATTAAGAAAATTGAAACACTTACTCCACACTCTTTTATTGCTCAATCACAGTCTGATTATCTGAAAATGAAGAAAGAAAAACTTGATGAAGGATCAGTGTTAATTTTAATGGATTTCAGTGAAAATCTCCATTTTGTTGTTCAAGATGAAGTACAGGGGTACTAGCTGCACTCTTCACACTGTTGTTATATATTACAAAAAAGATCAACAGTTACAAGCAAAAAATTTTTGTATCATTTCTGATGATCTAGAACATGATGTGGCCCTTGTGTATCAGACTCAGAAGACTGTATGGAATTTTTTGAAGTTTGAATTTCCTGAAATTCCACTTGATTATGCTGAATATTTCTCTGACGGATATGCTGCACAATATAAAAATTGTAAGAATTTCAGAAATATCTGCTACCATGAACACGATTTCAATATAAAGTGCAGCTGGTCTTTTTTTTGCAACCAGCCATGGCAAATCTCTCTGCGATGGTATTGGTGGCACTGTCAAAAGACTTGTCACAAAATCAAGTTTGCAAAGACTATATAAAGATCAAATACTTACTGCATCGCAGGTATTTGAATTCTGTCGGGAAAACCTACAAGGCATTTCAGTTCTCTGTTTCAAAAGATGAAATGGTTCAAGTCAGAAATTTTCTTTCCCACGCTTTGAAAGTGCAAAAACTGTTCCTGGAACACGATCTATGCATCACATTATACCACTATCACCAACCAAGATTGGAGCAAAAAGGCTAAGCTATGATACTGATTTTAGTATCATTCATGATTTCTCTGCACTTCCGCCACTGATGCCATTATGCTCTGTGCAGCCCAACTGCTATGTTGCATTTGTATATGACTCTTCTTGGTATCTGGGGATTGTTGAGAAAGTGAATGGTAAAGAAGGAGATGTTACAGTAAGGTTCATGCATCCTCATGGACCATCCCCGTCCTTCTATTGGCCTGATAATGATGTTTGTGATGTCCCATTCTCACATATTCTATGTGAAGTCGATATCACCACAGCAACAGGCCATACTTATTCTCCAAACAAAAAGTCTTCTAGATTGGTGGAAGAAAAGTGGTCCTCATACAAAAAAATATTAAATGTGAAGCATTAAAGCATCTTGTCATATATATATTTCCAAATGAACTTGAATGCAGATACATATCTTATATAATGTACGAGTATATTTTATAGTTTGTAGTTTTGTTTTATATTGCAATTTTTTTTACATTTGTATATTTTTATGCTCACTTATGTTGTTAATATTTCTTGAGTAGTTAACAGTATTTCTATTATTGTGATATTTTGGGAATGTTAATGGCTGAATGAAAATGTTTTCAAAATTCAAGATGAATTTTTTTTTGTGAGTACCATTCATTTCTCAAAATTGATTTTTTTTTGTGAAGCAAATTTTCTATTTGCAGATCAGTTTCTAATTTTTTTCAATGATTTTCAGAGGGGAGGGCAAGTGTCCAAATTTTTTTTTTTAATTTTACAAAAAAAAATTAATCAACAAAATTTTATTTGGCCAATTCTTTCACGATTTTTTTTTTGAGAGTACCATTCATTTCTCAAAACTGATTTTTTTTGTGAGGAAACTTTACTATTTGTAAATCACTTTCTAATTTTTTCAAGGATTTTCAGATGGGGGCAAGTGTCCAAATTTTTTTTTAGAAATTTACCAAAAAAAAATTCATCTACAAAATTTTATAAGGCCAATTCTTTCACGATTTTTTTTTGGTAAGAACAATTCCTTTCTCAAACCTGATTTTTTTTGTGATGAAACTTTACTATTTGTAAATCACTTTCTAATTTTTTCAAGGATTTTCAGATGGGGGAAAGTATCCAAATTTTTTTTTAGAAATTTAACCAAAAAAACATTAATCTACAAAAATTTTTTTGGCCAATTCTTTCACGATTTTGTTTTGGTAAGAACAATTCATTTCTACAAAATGATTTTTTTTGTGACAAAACTTTACTATTTTTAAATCACTTCCTAATTTTTTCAAGGATTTTCAGAGTAGAGCAAGTGTCCAAATTTTTTTTTTAAATTAACCAAAAAAAATTATAAAACAATTAAAAAAAAATTTTATACGGCCAATTCTAATATGTTTTCATAAACTACATGTCACAACGCATATTCAGGGAAAAAATTGTCATCTTACTTGTTTCCATTTAAAAACTGCAGCCAATTTTCAAATTTTCACAATTCGCTTTGAAGTACCAAATTGCATCAAACTTTCTGCTATTATTACCAACAGCATGTATATAAAGCAATAAAAATTGGCAAAAGTTCATGAAATTAAGTATAATAGCAGTACACAAAATCTCAGTTCTCAACTAGGTAGTGGGTGACATGACCTGGATGACTTGACATGGAATAACCCCTTAACTATCATCATATTCATCAAGGCCTCGTAGAGTTAGGGGCTTGGCTCTACATGAGATCTCATATCTTTTTAACAGTGAAAGCATTATGAGCATGTGAGTCTTGGCAACTTATTTTACACGAAGTGTTTTGGGTGGGATTTCATTTCTTTTTGTAGGATGAGATCTGATAACTTTTTAACAGTGAAAGCGTTATGAGCATGCGAGTCTTGGCAACCCCATATTTTACATGAAATGTTTTGGGTGGGATTTCATTTCTTTTTGTAAGATGAGATCTGATAACTTTTTAACAGTGAAAGCGTTATGAGCATGTGAGTCTTGGCAACTTATTTTACATGAAATAATTTGGGTGGGATTATCTATTACAACTAAATTTAGTTTTAAGATTTTTTAGAAATTTATTAATACAAGAACAAGAATGCAAGAGTTTTTCTGAAAAGAGAAATTCTTAGCAATTTATAAGTAATGCTATTTTTCTCCAACTGTTCTAGGCCGAATAAAAACATGGTGTCATGAAACATTCTTAAACAGAGAAAATAACACTGAAAAAAATGAAAAAAAAAAAAAAACTATTAACGAAAAGATGGATAGAAGATTATTGAAACCTTAGGAACATTTTGAACATAAACACTATTTTAACTAAACAGTTTTAAATCATGTAGTATAATACATAAATATCAGATATAAAAATAAATAATTTCCTGAAATACAAAAGCTTTTAAATCAGATAAATAGAAGTCTACGGTTAGATTAATAAACTGAGTGAATTCACGATAATCAGATCAATTAAATTAAAGCAAATGAAAAGTGATTACTAAGTCATCAATATTTTTCATTTTGATAATTTTTACAATTCAATATTTAAGTTATTCTCCAAAAACTAACTCTTAAATATTTAAATAGCTACTACCATTTCAGCACAGAGGGCGCTCAACTTTCGTACATTCTACTTTGGCACAATTCGCTATTTCGAACATTTTTAAAAATTCAATTTTAAAAGATTTTTTATAGATAATGCAAAAGTTGTTCGCTTCCACGAAGCGCGGTGAGCATTCGCGAGCACTCATGCATTGCCGCCTAGAGTAGCGGACTCGTTGTGACATCACTAAGGTTCCGAGCCGGGGTGATGGCGGTCGAATATCTTAACTCCATAAACTTCATAAGATCGAGACAAAGATGGAATAATTATACTTTCTTTCAGCGGTGAATCTTTTGCTTCAATCGGCCGTTCGTAAAAAATAAACAGATATGTTCAATTTTGAAAACAAGAATAAAATTAAGCTAACCGTTCAAAATTGTGGAAATATATCTTCAAATATTGTTTCCAAAAGACTCGGCATAGTGATGGATGAAATGGAAAGATCTTTGTCATCATGGATTGATGATCAACATCAAAACGATGTCCCTCTGAGTTTTTCCATTATTCAAGCTAAGGCTCTCAGTTTGCATGAAGATTGGAAGACTAGATTAAAAGAAGATCTAACACGGAGTTTCAAGCAAGTAATGGCTGGTCTGACAAATTTCAAATGAAGTATTCTTTACATAACATTAAATTCACTGCTGAATCGGCTGATGCAGATAAAGAAGCTGCAAAAGAATGTATTTCCTCATTGTCTAAAATTACTGTAGATGGAGAATATTCTCCTAGCCAAATATTCAATGTTGATGACTATCATGGAAGAATGTGATCCCAATGAAGAACATATATCTCAAGTACGTACGACGATTGAGAAAGACACAGCATGTTATAGAACTCTTCATCAAGAAAAGAAAAAAAAAGATAGTAATCAACCAACTCTTCACAAGTTTATAAAACAAGTTTATGAAAGAAAAAAAATCTGAAAGCACTTCAAAACGCCTCGTTAACTTAATTAAGTTGCATTTTAAAATACAATTTTTGATTTTTTTTTTTTAAATCCCTCTACTTTCGAGCATTCAAAATTCGCACACATTTTCAGGAACCAATTATGTGCTTAAGTCGAGGGCCGCCTGTATTTTGTGCAATGAAAGTTTTCCATTTCACAAGAGCTTTCGCAATTTCTGACAAGGAAAGATATCATTTTTTTTAGAATTTATTTTAGAATTTCCATGATATCTGCATTAATGGATGGATATAATTTGGTAACAAAATCCTGGAGCCAAACTTTACGTTTATCATCATTACTTAAGAGGATTTCTAGGAAACACTTGTTTGATTTGTACAGATGTTTATATTTCTCTTGAAGGCTTTGTGCTCTAATTTCGTTACTATCTTCTTCTTCATTCCACATCCTAAACAGGACAGAAAGACGCTTCAAGATTACAACTGCAAATATTAAGAAGTAAGAGTTATTAATATTCATTCACATTTTAAAAACTATACGTTTTAAAAAAAATTAAACTTAAACTACCTGCAAGAAGTAGAGTTTAACCTCCGAATAGCGGACACTTGTGGGCCGGCATACTTTGTCCGCTATTGGGAGGTGTCCGCTATTAGGGAGGGCCACCACATGAAATTTTGAAATTTCATTAAAAAGGATAATAGTACATGTACATAATAATCTTTTTCTTATTCACATATTCTTCCCAGCACGTTAAATTTCTTTATTACATAATAAGCAAACAAAAAATGATAAGCGTAATGTTAATGGTTAAATTTTAATTGAAAAAATTCGACCACAATGTTTGATGTTTTTTTTATTCCATCACAAGCTTGTTTCTCAACATGAAGTTTTACACCTGTAAATAATTTTAATCCTTCGGAATCTCCTTTATTTACAAAAAAAAAAATTTGCAACAGTTTCAGCTATCTAATTGCACTAGTAAAGTGCCTAATTTCACACTACTCGTTGTTCGTTTCGATGCAATCCTCCTCATCTTCATTAGCTCTTAAGATGTCCACTTTTTCCTTTAAAGAAACGTATGTGAACCATTTGTAGAAAAATCGACATTTAACTGATCTCAATTCTGAGAAGATATTAGATAGTAGGAATATAACCACACGGAAGTAAATATATAATTAAAAGACTAGTAATTATCTTCAAAGCTCTGTAAAATCTTATTAGAGGTATCAAAATACCAAAATAACATTTAACTATAAGTTAAATCAAAAAACTGAACCTTACGGAAGCAAAGTTTATAAAATTACATTATACCTAACCAAAAATACATAAATTCTAACTTGTTTGGTTTGCATCGAATTCATCAGCATTCAACTGAATGACTACGAAAAGAAAATGAAACACAAAAGAAAACCGAAAAATTGAAATAAAAGAACTTTCATATCATTAAGAAAGTTCTATCGATATGAAAGTTCTTTTTTTCTATTTATAAAGTTAATTCTTACAAAGTATTACAGGTTTATTACCTTGTGAAAAAAGAAATAAAACTTTCAAGACAAGATTGCAGGAAATTCTCAATTCATGCAGCCGTGGAATGCAGTGAATAAGATCAGTGAAGTATTTTTCTTTTTTTAGGCAGGATCCTCTGATAGCTACTGGTGATAAACGCACACATTCTGAAGTACAAGTTTCGCATTTTAAGGAGTGCCAAAGCAGACGGCAATTCAATATTTCCGACCAATTTTTAAAGCAAATTCCAGCATTTCATCGATCGTGAAGATCCAAATTACGGTAATAAATTTGAAAGATATTCTCAATGCTTTGAGGAACTATTTTGTTGCATTACAATCTTTAAAACAGCATTACAAATTTAGTTGAAATATAAAATTTATCAATTTTCTTCTTTGCTTTTGTACAGGCTTAGATGACTACAAATTGTAAACTTTTACTCAAAAGAAATTCTTTTGTAATAATGACTTAATTTTCGGAATAAACTAAACAAGCATGAAGTTCGAGACGAACTGATATTGTGAATAACACTGACTGTTATTTTTACTAATAAAGCATTTGACCAAAACAATGATCGACTTTTTGACTTTGTTTTGTATTTTTGAATTAATTAAATCGTCGAAAAAAAAGCATCTCGTAGTTTTTACAATTTTTTTATATTTGTTGATTTCATTAAGCAATGAGTATTTTTCTTGTGATGAACAAAAGTAAAAAAATAGTGTCTCTCCGGTAATTGTCTTGAGAAATCCCGAATGATTGTACGGAAAAAAAAATCACATTTCATCATTCCATTGACGGCCTCTTTGATTCAGGTTTAAACAAATGAACCTACGTTTCGTCTCAGGTCACAATTTTTTTCAGAAACTCCTCTTCTTCCAAATGGAAGCGCTGCAAGTGTTCGGAGGCTATTGTTTTTCTTGTCTCTTCATTGCTACTACAATGAATGTTCATGGTCGGTAAACATTCTTGGTACCCACCGTGAACAAACTTTTTTATATCCCAGTTGTCGCATAATCGTCATCATACTGCCTTTACTTGGGGACAGAATCCGACACAATTAATCTGTTGTCACCCGGCGGTCACCACGAATGATGTCATCGACTCGCTGAATGTTGCATGGAGTCATTGCAGTCGCCGGCCTGCCGCTCCGCTTTTCGTCACCCAACGGTGTTTGCCCTTCAGCTTTGTTACAGCGACGAATCCATCGTCTAACAGTGCTGACATCCACTGTTGCATTACCATACACATTTTTGAGCCTTTCATGAATACGAATGGCCGTTTCACATTCCAAATACAAGAATTCAATCACAGATCGATGTCTAATACGAACATCGATTTTAGCCATTTTGCAAGCGGATGCAGTGCTGTCACCTGATGACGCAGAAGTTGCTACAGCAGTGGATTGGTGAAGAAGGTTCGAGAAATTGCGCCAACTTCAAATTTTTCACTAAACTAACTTGTTTCAGGAGAAAAAAAAAGGAGGAATTACTTTTTGACTGACCCTCGTATGTTAAGGTATTGTTGCTTCTTCCATAACACAGTGTTGAGTGTTCACAAAAATACAGGATTTCGCGCAATAAAAATGCCAGGCTCCTGGAAATAAAAAGATTTGGGATGGAAAATTCGAAACCCGTACACTCGTATTAGTGATACAAACACATACAAAAACAAAACAAAAATAAAATCTTACAATCCTATACTTACAGGACAGTGAATTAAGTATTATACATTGGCAAACGACATAAAGTTAGCAGTTGGGTCCAAAGAGCAGTGGCTTCTGAGAACAGAAAAGACTTAGGTATTGGAAATTACATCTGCTCATTTAATTATTAATAAACAACAGTGGGTGAGACCAAGTGTTCACAAAGTGATATCGTAGAACATCTGTTTCACGCTCTTTGGCGATCATCAGCTAGGAGTAATTACCAGTAAATAGCGAGATCTCGATACTGAGAATAAAAGGAATAATTGTCGGATTCTCAGTGGAGCTTCCAAAGCAAAAATAGATAATAAAATAAACCTCACTAAAAAAAAAATGTGAGTGAGGAAAATGTGAGTGAGGCATTCCGCCTGCCTAAAATGAAAAGGCGCTGAGGAGAGCCTAAAAATCACGAAACAGTTTGACTCAATAGGGTTCGCCTTATTATATTCATTATTTGTTTCTTTTCCTTTTATCCTTTAGAGGGTTTTTTATTTATTTATATTTTTTTAATTTGTTGTTTTTTGGTAATTTCTTTTAGGTGAATGATTAGGTATGGCCGAGCAGTTACTGGAACCATGGACAGCACAATGCCACGTATGTGAGTGCAAGGTAGTCCATAACGACAACAGTCACAGTTTCGTTCAAACCCAGATTTGCAGTTGCATAATATGAGGTGAAGAATTGTTCAGTTGTTGCTTCCAAGAGGGTGAGGTACAGGTCGCAACCTGCCACTTTCCACTCGCCATCCAATTGTGTTGGCTTTTTAATCTACACCTTTCCATTGTTGAACTTGTTGAATGTTGAAATGTTGTCGAGCTGCCGCTGAAGGAGGAGGGACAACAGTGATGTCAAATTTAGCATTGATTGGTTATTTAAAGACAATAAGAAGATATTTAAAAAAATAATCTTCGTAGACAACGGAGGAAATCTTGAGACCCTTTAGACAATTTGAGATATCGCCATTACATCAAGATTGTCTTCACAATCGTAGACAGCGAGCAGAATCTGTTCTCCAGCAACCGCCACTTCATGAGTCGATGGTCTGTTAAGCATCATCGGAATATGCAATGACACGTCCTGTTCCAGTTTCTTATATTAATAATATAAGAAATATATAATTATATTTTATATTAATAATATTACATCAATATATATAAAATAAAACAATTTCTTGTATAAAAAGTGATCAGGAAATTCTTTTAGATAAGAAAGAAAGAAAGCATTTATAAAAAACAAAGGATAAGTAAAAATATAAGAATTAATTAGGACTCTTCCAGAGTGAAAATACTAAAATAAAATCAAGTAATACGCAAAGCGTTATCAAGAGTTCTTGGCTGAAGTTTCAACTTCGATGTGCTCCTTAGTGCATTTCTACTTAATTTGAAGGTATCAGAGCTTATGATATTGTCACTAAACAGTAGGTTAAGTATTTTCACTAACTCCCAACTCTTATTACCCTTCACTCTGATTTATCACTGGGGAACAAATCACCACTACTTTCATCCTTCAAGGATCTACTTTACAAACCCTAGAATTTTGGAATAAATGTCATTCCCATAGACAGCGGAGGAAGAGAAGGAGAAGAAGTAGACAAATACAGCAAAGAAAGGTAATATCCATACCGACGCCAGGAGTCGAAGCCAGGTTCCGACTCATCTGCCTGGTGGGAGGTCATTGCTTAATCCACTAGGCCATGCGGAAGGCAATATTATCACTAAACACCTGTTTACAATGGGCTGCAAAGATTGTTCAATATTCACAATGTTGGCGTCAAGTTGTTGCGTGCCTTTCATGGCTTCAATGAATATTTCCCCCATTTTAAATAATTGTGATAATCCATGATTATGATCTGGTGTTTCCTTTCTGGTGTTTACATTGAAGACCTTCTTCTGGCGTATCTCCTGTAATCCACGGAACTTTAGGGGCGGCATGTTTTTTTAGCACAAGTTGATATTTCAGGCTTTGAATGGCGTTTCCGATTTTTGTTCGTACATTATCAGCAAGTTGTTTATCGGGGTTGTAGCATAAGTGGGATTCAATAGCTGCGATTGTATCAACACACATTTACACGTGAAGTTGAAAGCTTGAAAACTAGAGTCCTTTTCCCAACACCTGTTTTGGATATAATCATTAAATGTGATCTTCGTATCATTGAAGACCCTTTTGGAGTAACACATCTCGATTGGCCATTTCTTTATACTTATATATGCTGACTTCCGCACTGGGATTGTTGTTTAGTGGAATAGACGAAAGTGTATCTTTTAAAACCAAATTCAAATACGTTAAGAAAAATTTGAGGTGATAGTTGATGTTGTGATTTGTTGGATGAAAATTTCAACGATGCAAGAGTGATTTTAATTTATTTTGTGCAATTCCGTGATCCATATTTTGAATAATTTTAGTGAACTTTTCAAAATACATTCTGTAGTAGGTGGTGGATCATTCCATAGCATCTACAGATGGAGCTAAAGGTATAGCTATTCTCATGCTTACAATTTCTGGGTTAATGCCAATGAGTTTATTCATTGACGTCTTCTTTTGTGCCCCCTGGCAGATCCACAAAAATCAGGAACATATTGATCACTAAGCATTAAATGTTGAAGAAGTTTTAAGTGAAATTCAGTAGTTTAAATAAGCCACCGCACATAATATATATATATATATATATATATATATATACTGTATTTAGATATATAGATATAGATAGGCAGAAAGATACTGTGACGAAACGAAAACCTCCTGGGCGCCAGTCAAGGCGGTTTTTTACCAACTGGGAAAGGTTTGAAGTGATAGGGGATGGAGACGAACAGAAAGCGATAGGATTCTTATATTCTCAGATCTCGATATTAAATACACATACCATAGACAAAAACAATTTACCATGATTTATTTACAGTGACCTTGGTCGAATACACTCACTGGATCTTTCAGTAGCTTCATAGTCAAAACAAATAATAAAATATTCTCCTAAGAAGCAAATTTATCATGGCTTGGATAATTTACTATCAAAATTGCAAAAAAAAAAAAAATTACTTAAATTCCACTAAACTCTGCCTAGCGTCTTAGCTGGCCTCCACTAATAATTTCCTCCGGTTATTTTGGTGGCTGAAATTACGTTAAAGTTCAGTCGTTTAGTCTTTGCGCTAAATTAATTTGCTGGCTCTAACTACACTAGGTCATTAGCTTATAGGGGCGAATTGTTTTTCGGTATTCTTATCACACTAGAATTCGCTGCATCAGTCTATTTACGATGTTAAGCTATCACTGTCTAACCCGCTACTGTACTGGCTACTAAACTGCAACGTTAGTCATACTTATCTAATCGTTGACTGACGTTCTGGCCGTGCGCAACTGAAGCGTAATAAGGCTATATCCCAATGCCTTATCGAAATCTAATGACAACTCAAATAACTAAAGTTAACTCCGTTATGCCGATAGTAAGGGTTGAGTCTGCGAGCTGCGAATCGTCCAAAATGATTCGATCAGAGAAAGACCGGGAGAGAGCTGCCAGAGAGAGATTTCTCTCTGACACAGAGTTAAGGAACCATTGAACGGTGTGCAAAGGTGACATGTGACAATAAGCTCAACTATCAATCAAAATCCAGAACACTATGAATGACCATATAAGGCAAGTTTGACCTTTCGGCATTCCTGTAAAATAAAACTATCTAAACATTTAACAATTCAGAATTTAAACGTTTTCTTTACATTTCGATGCTATTTTTAAACTTACAAACTAATTTACAATTATTTTAAATCGCTAAAATATGCGTTTTGTAACAATATATAAGAGGATGTTTGTACGTTTGTTTGTTCGCTGTACACTCGTAGGCCCTTTGATCGATCTGGACCAAACTTTGCGGAATTACTCTTTAGGAAACAGCGAAATTAACAGACTACAATTGAAACCCGGGGGGCGGACAAACTTTACTGTATAGTATTTTACGAGGTTTTCAGTTACAAAGTATAAAATTACTTTGTAATCATCACGTGGTTTTTTACCAACTGGGAAAGGTTTGAAGTGATAGGGGATGGAGACGAACAGAAAGCGATAGGATTCTTATATTCTCAGATCTCGATATTAATTTCATATCTAGGGCTTATCGAGTACAAAATAGGAATAAACATTAATTTTAACTACCAAGGGTATTTTTTACCAATTGCAAAAGTTTCAAAGTCATCTCACAATTACACTTTCTTCGTCATCCACATCACAACAACTCTTTTTTTGTAACCCGAGCAAAGCACGGATATTTCTACTAGTAATTTCTAATACGTATAAAAAATAAAAATAAATAAAACAATACTATTTATAAAAAAATATTTTACAACCGCTTTCCAGGAGATCAAGTTACGACTCTTCATCAGGCGGTAAAGAACAAAATTAAAGAATTTGAATTTGAAAAGAGTCTCAGGAAGCATGTATTCGAAGAGGCCAATGAGCAAGACAGGACCAATAGTAAACAGTGGAATATCAGCATTGGGAATCTTGAGAATCTGGAAAAAGAAAAAAAAACAGGAAAGATAGGAAAAAAAGAACAGAAAAACAAACAAACAAAAAATGTTAAAATTAATAACAGAAAAATGAAGACTGACTAAAAGTATAATTTTATTTTTTGATGCAAGTGTAGTAAGTGTGGTCTGATTTAATTCATTCTGTTCAATGGCTGTGATTGATAACATCTGCTTTCCCATGTAAAAATAAGAATTACGTACCGGACGGTTATAATTAAAATTCCACACTTCTGCGCGGTCTGGAGACAGCATTATTGCACGGAAAATAATGCAGCTTTGTATATAAGCTATGTAGAGCATGGGGGCGAGACATGGGGACATATTTGCGAAACGAAAAGACCCTTACGTATTCACCGTTAAGAACATGATGATACTTATTCAACTGCTACTCACGTTCTTTTGTCTGGACATGAAATTGACTTCGATAATTCTCTTGAGATCGTTGAGTATCAAATACTTTTCAAAGACGATGCAAAGAGTCCTATCACATCATTTAAAATAAAGATCTATCTTTATACGAACAGTATGGATTAAATTAGATCAGTTACAGCACTTGTATCGTTTCTTCTTTGATACAATTTTGATATTTTTTTTTTATTTTTTAGTCAGTTTACATTTTTCTGTTATTAGTTTGAAGCGGGTTTTTTTTCTGGTTTTTTTCCCTCTTTCTTTTTTTTTTCTCTTTGCAGATTCTCAAGATGTTATCCCCCATTGCTGATATAGACTCTTTTCTATTGTCACGAATACTACTAGTCCTGCCTTACGCATCGTCCATTGGCCTCTTCTGAGATTCTTTTCAAATTCAAGTTCTTTCATTTTGTTCTTAATCGCCTGATTGAACTCATGGAAACCAGTTGTATCTTTTTTTTTTATAAATAGTATTAATTTTCATATATAATTATGCGCGGTAGCTTATTTTTTTTTTAATTTATTCAGTTTAAATTTATATTACAGTCCCGCTAAAGGGATAAAGGGACAGCAGGTTCTGAAAATTGATTTCAATTTGTGGTAAACTATATTATTACATTTTAATGAAAAATTTATTATAATCTAATAATAAAAAGTTAAACTTTTTCAATTGCATACAATTTTTTTTTACATTTATTTTACAATGTAATCTTACCATCTATAATGTTATTATATATTAGTATTTTTAATTCTTTATAACTTTTTGTATTGAGGATATTTTTTAAAATTTGGTTAAAAATAATATTAATAATTCTATTTTTGTTTCTAAATCCATAATTGGTTTCTGGAGGGTAAGTATTAAAAATGTTTGCAAAATTTCTTTTAGTATTGTGTAAACTCTCATAATTATTAGAATTGCTTGTGATTTTTTTTAAAAAAATTATTATTAAGTTAAAAATAAATTTTTGTTTAGGATATAAGAATTTGTATTTTTTTAGTATTTGTATTTGTCCTTCTTCAGTTTTGGTTTTAAAGTATTAAATTAAATTTAATATTTTGGTTATTGAATTGTTTATGCGATTAATTTCTGTTTTATTTAAATGAATCCAATTATTGAGTCCATAATTTATGATTGAGTCAACAAGAGAATTATAAATTATTATTTTAGTTTTATTAGGAAATATATCTTTAGTATGTCTAAAAATATAAATAATCGTATTAAGTCTTTTTGAAATAGAAACTAGATAGTCATTCCAGGTAAACTTATTATTTATAATTAATCCTAAATATTTAGTTTTTTCTATTACTTCAATTCTATCACAGTTACTCATATTCAAAAAGAAAATGCTGATTTTTATGTATATATTCAAATGAATGAAAAATAATTTTTGGAGTAATATATAATCTTTTAAAAGAGGACCTAGTGTTTATTTGTGCAAGCTCCATTCCCTAACAGCTGTTTCACGCTATTATGGCGATCATCAGAGGGAAGCAGAGCATAAAACCCCTAGGTCCCATTACGGAGGTCGATATTGGTTAATGAGGGAGCAAGAGTGGAACCTCCAAACATAAAAACAAGAAATAAAAAAA
>JAFIDM010103576.1:0-25438 GCA_023159025.1 Thereuonema tuberculata | reverse complement strand
ACTTTTGTAAACTGAATAAGATTTTCTGAATAAACGTTTTTTTTTTTTGTTTTTTTTTTATTAATGGATTTAAAAATTGAGTGTAATTTCATATGATCTTAGTTAATATATGCAGACAAACCATTGCTTGTAAATTAATTGTAGGTCATTATTAATGCATTGTAAATGAATTGTTAAGTTTAAATTGTTTATTCAAAAAATCTTGTTCAGCTTACGAAGATATTTAGCTCGAAGAAGCAGACCGATAGAAATGTCTTGAAAACATTGCTTTTTGGAGTTATGAATAGGAGAAATAAATCCAAGAATTTTATTAATTATTTTAAATTTTCAAATTATTTAATGTGCCAAATCAAATATAAAATAGAAATTTTTATATTGCTCTTTCATTTCTAACAGAATGAGTTAAAAGTGTTCATTTTATATCTTCCCGCAGTTACAAGAACTAGGCCATTTGTGTGGATTAATGCCAGATATGGAACCTACATCAACACAACTTCATCATGTGGTAGAATTGGTCGCTGGCATGGGTGTAGATCACAATTTAGGTAGATATTTCAAAATTTATACCAATTTTAAACAAAGAACTAATTTGAATAAAAATAAACGTTGCTGTTTTAGGATATAAAAAGGAAAAGGTACTGAATGTCTGCATTTGTTGATCATTCCCACACCCCCTCCTCAGAGGAAATACAGTAGAATGTTGATTATCAAAATTAATTGGGACAAACATTAGCTCAGTTAAATGAAATGGTTTAGATAATCAAATATATGTGAGAATATCTAGTGTATAACAAACAAAATACAATTCAGCCTACAATAATTTAATAATTTATATTGTATGCAAAGTTATTACCACTGTACTTTGAAACATGAAATATTATTTTTTAAAATAATTTTTCATTCCTACAATAATTAAGACTATTTCTAAGCTAAACTGCATATATATCTTCAAATTAAACTGTTGTTCAGATAATTGACAGCTCCAATAATTGATTTTCCACTGTACATTTTATGTTTAAAATGAAATATTTAAGTAATTGTAGCATCTTTTCTTTTCTCTATAACTTTTTACCTTGAATCCGTTTTAAAAATAGTTTACTTTTTATATTTGTTGGAGTACGTTCTTTGTAATATTGTTGCTGATATTTAATGCAGAACGATAATAATGCCGTGCAAAAGTAGATCAGAAAATGTAGTTTCACAGATAAAGAAAATTTGTTTTTGATTAATTAAACTTTAGAAAAATTTCCTGTACTCCCAACAGCCAAGTGATAGGTGCTTAACTGCAGCCTGGAGGAGCCAGGTTCAGTCCCCAATCCTGGCGTAGGTTGGGGATTTTTTCCCACTCCACATTCTCCTCCAGACAGGTCCCAGGGTTCACCCAGCCCTCTGTTAAATGGGATTTCTTTCCTGGGGGGTTAAAGGTGGATAGGCATCGGGTGACCACTTGACCTCAATTTACTCCCTTTGGTCTGGAAATGCCAGGAGCCTTACCTTCCACGACCCTGAGTGCCTACATAAGCCTGTTAAGGAAATACTTAGAAAATTTTCTTTGCTTCAGTGATGAGCTGATGTAGATATTGGCAAGAATTAGAAAGGAAGAAAAAAGAAAAAGATTGATTGCTACTCATCTTTCTCATTTTTCTTTTCTTTTCTTTAAGGTGACATAAAGCTCTGTCCACTCAAGACTTTTTTTTTTATTATTATTTTGTCATCTTTAAATATCATTTGAACAAATAATTGTAGACAGGAACATTAATTTAAAATTGCAGAATTTAAATTTGTATAACTAGACTCGCTTTCCAGTCATAATAAAGAACTTAACAAAATTTAAATTATAGACTAAAAATGTCTGAGTAAGCATTTGATTAAATACTTGATCTCTCTCTTACCTGAAGCCCCCCCCCCCCCAACCCCAAAAGAAAGAAAAGAAAAGAAAGAAAGAACGAAAAAAAAACTTTTATTAAAGCACTGTCGTATCTTATGTATCTTATTATTTTGGACAGTGATCTTTGAAACAATTTACAGTGGAAACTCGATTAACCGTCACCTTCGGGACTGTGACGGTTAACCGAATAGACGGATAACAGAAATTTCGCAATAAACATGTACAGTAACGAAATTTCAATGCTGGTTTGGGACGAAAGGCAAACAATAAATTTGCAAAGAAAGATCTATCGGTAACAAATAGATATCGTCAAACACCAAACAAATAATAATAATAATAATAATTTTTTTTTTTTATTATTATGATTTTAAATACAAAGTTACAGTCCCATTAGGAATGACAAATTCCTATCAACAGGTTCTGAATATAGGTATACTACAAATGTTTAATTAATTTTGAATACATTGTTAAAAAATATCAAATGACTTACATAGTATTGTTTTTTCAAGTGATTTTTGTCAAGTAGACCGCTAGGTGATAATTTTCAAAAATTTTAAATTAGGCAGTAACATGATTTAGACGTTAAAATAATTTTCTGATTTAACTCTATATATAATTATTACATATGTATATTAAAGTTACCCATGTTTAGCTTATTTTTGTCGAGTACAGTAAGAACTAGTAACAATAAATATTAAGGACATTGGAAGTAAATTGAACAAAATATTAGTGAGACATTACAAACAGGATTTAGAATTACAAATGAAACAATTGAAACAAAAGAAACAAAACAGGATTTAGAATTACAAATAAAACAATTGAAACAAAAAATATTCATATTAATTACATTTTATCAGCCACTTTTTTAATAGTTTCTTAAGTAGGTTTTGCGATCTATGACGGATAACAGAGAGTGACGGTTAATCGAGTTTCCACTGTATTTTTAAATGGGTCTACATCTGAATGGACTTTTTACGACATCCTTAGCCCCCCCCCCCCCAACCTTACTCCTGGATGTGCCACTACAAGTGAATGTTATCAATTTTCAAAAAATAAAGCTGATTGTTTGCTTACTTGTGGATTGCATCATCCCTGGCTAGATGTGACTGATATATCTTAACATTTTGAAGCAATTAACATGGTTTGAGAAGGAAAAAATAATTATTTTAAATCTCCTGTGATAAAAATGAAAGATAAAAAATCATTAAATTTTCTTTGCGACATCTGCATTCAAATTTCAATTAAAAACTTACAAAAGTTTATTTCTTACATCCAGAGTATTTTAGACAGTGTTAATAGGCTTTACTTAGTAAATATAATAATATTTATTGAAAATTTAAATAAGTTTTGTTATGAAATTCATTGTCATGAAGATGTATTGTTGAATTGATGTTTTTGTTCTTAATTGATATAATTTTAGAAGATGCCACCAGTCCATTAGCTAAATTAAAGGAAGCGCTATCATCAAAAGATGCATTTCAGAGGAACTACTTGGTAATGTATTTTACTTGTTCTAATTGAGATTTAATTAAAAAAAAATACTTTCATTGCGATTTATAAGTTGCCATAAATATTGAGTCTGTTTTTTTCTGAAATCAGATTTATCAACTTTGAAAATTACCTGCTATGCCGTACAGTATTCTATGGCTTTTACTTCAATAATTTATCACCAGATTGTTTTTAAAAAGGTCATCATTTTTATTTATTTTTTTGTTTTGTTTTAATCTAAATTTTTTGTTTTCATATTTTTTTAAAATTAAATGATTAAAGATTGTAGGATTATCCCTGTATCCTCCTTTGAGGATAGGCAGGATAAGAGGTATGGCTTCTGCTATCACCAGCCAATAGGACTGCATTGAGGGCTGCTCTGATACTTTAGTCCCCAGGGTAAAAAAAAAGTACTGATTTCACAAAAAAATGTGTGAATCCTGGGACCCATCTGGAGGAGAAGTAACCTGGAAAAAAATTTCCAGTCTCCACTGGGATTAAACTAGAAATCAGTCTTACCTATTGAGTTACTGGGTCCCTTTATTTGGCATAATGGAATATTCCAGATTACACTAAATGATTTTTTTAAAATCAGTTGATGAAAAACTATTCATGTTTTGAATCCCAATTTTTTTTTTTAATTTTATTTTACCGATTTCAATTAAATTATAGCTTTAAACAAATAACTGCTTAGCATTATAAATTTAACCCAGTGGAAAGTGTATTGAACATGCAACTAATTAATTTAGTCTAAAATATGTTTAATGAAGTATTAACACAATAACACACTTAACCCGGCAGTGGTCGCGATGGGTCTGTGAGGCCCATGCGTTTTTGTTTTCATTTTTACTTATAGATGGGAGCTCCTCACAGGATTGTCTTTTTCAGTACCTTTCTAAAATCACATGAAGTTTCATATGACAGTTTTGGCAGAATATAATTTGTCCCGATCTGAAAGGAAAAAAATACTTTGGGTCCTGTAGACCCAGTGCAACCTTTTGTGTAACTTTTTGTGCATATAGGGAAGAGTTGTTTTATATATGTTAAATGTAAAGTTTGCCGTACAAACTTGGATTTCTAAAGTTATTTTGAACTATTTATTTATTCTATAGTTATTTATTAAACTTAGTTATTTATTTAGGCCTATTTTTTATTTCTTTTTTAAATTTTTTAATTCTTCTTTCATGAGTTATTTCTACGTACAGTTTAGTTTGGTCCTGAGTTTACTTTTTATTTTTATTATTTTGAAGAGATGAAATTCCTCAATGATAATGAAATAAGGAAAATACTTTTAGAGCCCATTTTAGAGGGTGAGGAAGAGTCAAAACATAATGATGATAGTAAAAATGAAGACTTTGTGGAGAATGCATTACAAAATACACACAAAAAAAATTGAACAATATTTACTCAAAGCAATCATTTAAAATAACTAATTTTTCATTAGTTTATTATAATTTTAACCAAAAATATTTTTATACCTTATTTTTCTATCAATTATGTAATCAATACACTTTTTAGCCGTTTTCTTACAATATTTTCTTCAATACTCTTAATCTATATATTTATACATATATTATTATAAATGATTATAATAAAAATCTTAAGAAACAACCAATCAATGATATTATTATTAACAAATATCTAAAACGTTGAAATTTTGAAAGTATATTTGTTTAAAATGAATGGGTCTCACAGACCCATTGCGACCATTGGCGTTTCAAAAAAGGGCGCGACCACTGTCGGTTTAACTCTAAATGAGCTATTTTCATTAGCAGTCTGTTTCATAAAACAATAGAAAAATTATGTCATCACTATTAATAGATAGATTAAATAGAAATTAAATTAATAGGATGCTCCGAAAATAATGGTGATTTATAAGGCATTTTAAAGAATAAAATAAGATGTTATTTTTAAATGGATTTGTAATTTATGCAATTTTGATTTGTAGGAACTTTCAGAATTAGCCATGGGAACATTCAAACACATTGGTCGCCTTCGTTCTGCAAGACTTATAGGTCGGGACTTAGCGGATTTTTATATGTAAGTATAAAACATTTTAGTTTTTAAATCAGATGTCAATTAAATTGAAACCAAAATTATAGTATTTGTAAATTGTAAAAGATTAAAGAAAATGCGTTCCAGTGTCCCCTCCACGTGGGGAAGGGGTAGGGAGCTATAACGGGTATACCATTAAAAATCCCTGGTATTTTGAACTAATTTTATCTAAAAAAAATTTGCGAAGAAAGAATTATGAAACAACTACATTAAAGTGTTAAGCCAAAATGCATTATCATTAAATATATCTCAGTTCTCGATTGTTGTGAATTTATGTATACTTGAATTTGCTTTGTAGCGAAGGGACCTTTACAATTCACAAAACTTTAATTTTGGACTTTGGGTTTGATGTTATATATGATTTGTTAAATTTTCTGTTAACCTTTTCATTGTGAAGAAATTGTCAGCACAATTCGTATTTATTCTACTTCATATTGGAAGATTATGAAATTTATTAACTGTAATAGAAGAGGCTGAAGAATGGCACAGTCTATTTGCATGATTACTTTTTGTGATAGAAATACATTTCAAAATTTCTACATTACCAAGAACATCAGAATTCATTAAAAGACACAGAAGTTTTATTTGAGTTTTTTATGAAAACAACAATCTATATTACTAAAATCTTTTATTTCTCTGTCCGGCACAATTGTTAATTTCCTGTGAAAAAAATTACTACAATGAAACGTTCGCGACGGGAATCGAACCTGCAACCTTTTGATCCGAAGTCAGAAGTCCTATCCATTAGGCCACGGGGACTACATTTAAATTATTGTTTCTTATCACTCCCTTTGTTTGTGTGTGGTGCAATGATTGAAGAGCCAGAGAAAAAAAGAAAAACTCATTAATTTTAGCCTACTAGATTAAAATTTAAATTTCAATGTTCATTTTTTTAGCTTCTCTCTGTCAACAATCGCAGGTGCTATCAAATAATAAGTTCATTCAAAAAGAAATAAAATATGACTTTTTGCCATAACTGCTAGGAATCGATTCTTCTTGGATTATCTCATACTTATCATGAGTAAAACTAAATTTCATGATTCTGACATGTTTTGTTGTGACCATTAAAAGCTTTGTTTGCAGAACAAAGACTTATTTTAGTAACTGATCATTTTAATACCTAAAAAGTTCTTTTAGGACATTTCACAAATGTTCAAATTCAGTCTTAACAACTGAAGTGAATAATTTTTTATTTTTTTATTTTTAGGAAATTAGCCAAACCTCATAAAGCAGCTGCCTTTCTGTATGATGCCATGAAAATGTATCAAGAAGAAAGATGGTTTCCACTCCTTGCACAGACACAAAAGGAACTGATACGCTGTTACGAAGCCATGGAGGACAGAGATAAATATCCTTTGCCAAGGCTTAAGTTCAAAAAGCAATTTTTTTCCTTTCATCTGTTAAACTGATCCACATAAGCAAAATAATCATTTAAAATTAAATTAAATTAAATTTGGGGAGCAGAAATAAATCGGAGGCCTTTTTTTTCTCTCTAATCAGTTCACTTGAGTTCAAAATTAAATTCAATCCTCATGTTTTTTTGAGAACTTTGTATTACTGACACATCCAGCGTGACATCTATAGCTATATTCAAGCCAAGAAGTGCTGTAGGTCCTCTTGAGATTGTAGTACCTCCTTCTCCTATCTCATTTCTAACTTTGCTAACTTTTAGTTAGCATTTCACCAATTCTATGTCAATATGTTTCGTCATGTTTTTGGGACTTGAAGTGTTATCAAGGTTTTTTGATAACATAATAAACAAATAAATAAAATAAAAATCAAAATGGAAAGAGAAATAACCTTCTCAAAAAGGTTTGAGAAGGTTATTTCTCTTTCCATTTTGATTTTTATTTTATTTATTTGTTTATTATGTTATCAAAAAACCTTGAGGAAGTCTTTGAAAAATAAGACAAAATATTGGTCTTTGGTGCAGTGTTTTGGAGTTTTTTATAAAGATTGTGATATACATAACTGAAGAATTTTTAAACTGAGTTGTGACCCCTTTATAGAGTTGCAGACCTCTGACTTGAATATAACTAATTTCCTATTTACATCCCATTTTAAAAACTACTGTATGGAATTGACCCTTCCAAAGGATTGGTATTTCCTTCCTACAAATTTGAGCCCTATTAATGTATACAACAGTCTTGCTATGCAAATGGATGATGTTTAATTTTTATTGTCCTAAATGTTTCATTTCTTTGCTGTTAGTTGTTCAGTTTTTTATTTATTTATTTTTTGTGTGTCGATTCATTTTTGAATAGCATATGATAGCTTTTTATTCCATTTGAATCATTTGTTATTCAACGTTCACTTGTCCTGACATTAAGTATCTAGAACGGATGAAAACTGTATAAGTTTAGTTTCAGGAGGTGATTTTTGCTGCTTTGTAATTCTTGTGTTCGTCTTTTACCATGCCCTTATAGTAACTATAGGAAGCATAACATTGATATAAGGATTTGTTTGAAAAGCTTGCAGTACCAAGTTTCGAGATGACAGTGATACTTATTCTCAACTTATATTCCTTAATTTGTGTTTCAAATTTATCAAGATGTGTTTGCAGGCAGCTAGCAGTTCCGTATTAGCAGAAGAAGAGAGAATCAAGTATTTTGACCAAGTTTTAACAAAAATGGAAGAACTGGAAGACAAAAGTAATTAATTCATTTTGTCAAAGTTAACAGTGTTTTTTTTTTTTGTAAATTTATAGCATTTTTCATTCATTTAACACTTATTCTTCTTAGAATCATTTAATATTAGACTAAAAAAACATATTCTACTCAAATTCTGATTTACTTAGCCTCAGAAAGTCACCTTACAAACTCTTTTTTTTGTTAATTAATCCTTTCAGTTTAAATAAAAACACAGTGAAAAATGAAAAAGAGGAGTAAATGCACATTACAATTCACGCCTTTGAGTTATCGTCAGTGATAAGAAAGACGAAACAGCTGTTACTGATTTCCATTTGACAATAACTCAAAGGCGTGTATTAAAATGTACATTTTCTTTACTCCTCTCTTTCATGTTTCAATCTTATTGCAAGTTAAACTCTTCTATATTAAGACCCCCCGTTTGGTCCTTGTCTTGCTTTGTGTCTTTATTAAATGCCTTTTGTGCTTAGCTTTGGCTGGGGAAGGGATTGATACTGTACTAATTTACAGTGAATTTATTATTGTTGTTTGTTTGTGTGGGATCCCACTCCCAGGAGTGGGAATGATCTCACTAGCCTTTCATGCCTTCGAGTTGATCCTTAATATGGGTAAATCTGGCTGATGAGTTCTAATAAGGATGAAACAGTTGTCCCAGATTCCTGTTTGATGATAACTCAAAAGGCGTGAATTAAAACATTCGTTTTCTTTACTCCTCTTTTTCATGTTTCAATTTTATTGCACATTAAACTCCCCTATTAAAAAAATGAGTAAGGCTTCCTCAGAATTTTATTAAATTAATAGTTGTCATGAATCTTAAAGGTTCTCCTTAATGGTGATTCAATTATAGTTTATACAAATTAATGTTTTCACGTAAAAATTTAAAGAATATTAATTATAAAATATGAAGAAATTTTATAAAAAAATTTATCAGTGAACTATGAAGATAAGAAAGTTGTGAAATATTTGTTTTGTTTTTTAAATTGACCCTCATATTTTCACTGTAATCCACTATAGAATCTAAAATCTGATAATTAATTTTTCATTTTCTCAATTGACTTCTTTTATTGATTTCAATAGGTTGGGGAAATTTTGTCTGCATTTCATATCCTTAAAGTTTCAAGTCTTAAGTTTTTTTTCAGAGGTTTCAAATCTTTTTAACAACTGACAACTGAATTGTTACAAAATTCCTCTTGCACTTTCAAGCTCAAAATTTTAAATACTCTCTGATTTCATTATAAATAATTATATCACTTTTAACCCTCCTTGATGTCACTGGTCGGCAACCTTTTTGCTAAAAAACAAAAACTATATATATAAATAACCAAAATCCATAATCTGTAGGCCCTCAATTGAAGAAAAGACACTGTCAGCTCATACCTGATAGGTAACGTAGAAATGTGATGTCAGTAATTGCAAGACCATTCCTCAAAAATCAAGAAGGATTACAATTCTTTCTTGGAGCAGAATCTTAGAGTGGTGTTGTGTTCCACTATTGAAATTCTACATGATCTGAGTTCAAACTAGTATAAACCACATTGGTTTTTGTCCTTGGTAAAAGATAACTTTTAGTATTCTTTGATAACTTCGAAGAACTGTAATTTTTGAAGCATTCATCATAATATGATACTAATTAATAAGAAATTAAAGAGTTCTATTTCAACTTGGCAGAAATAATGCATAAATTTGGGATTTAAAATTTTCACTGCTGGGTTAAGAGGACAAAAGCGCTCTGTTCACAAGAAATTCCTTGCTAATAGAGTTTTAAAGAAGCCAGAAGAGGTCTTGCTAACGTCTGACCTAAAACAGCTTCTTATCTAAGTAAGACGTGTTACCCTTCCTCACTTTAAAAATCATTTTCTACCTTTACTGAAAGACAAAACAGTAAAGGAATTAAAGGAATTAAAACAAATAGTGAAGGAAAATAAACATGAAGATGAGGATTTAAGATTCCTGTTTTCTTATTGCTTATCAACACCTTTATATATGTATAAAAGAAAGTTTTCTAACCACCAAGAAGAACAAAGGTTGAACAGAAATTAAACGGAACATAATGGGAAAATTAGAACAAAGTTGCATCTGCCTGACGAAATATTGGAATACCGAGAAGTCTTTTTTACAAAATTTGTGTAAAATATCCTTCTTTTTTTTTTTTTTTTTAATTAATAGTAGTGAGTTTTGTCTTTTTTTAACAAAAAAGGAAAAAAAAAATAAGAACTATTTAATATTAAAAATTTCTTAGCATAGAATACTTAAAGTTATCATTAAAAAAGTTGCCAACTGTCAAGATATAACAACAAAACCCTTATCAATCAAGCAAATGAGAAGCAAAAATAGAAGAGTTGGAATATGAAGCACGAATCATAGTACTGTTCTTTGATGAAATGCTCCATTACATTATTTTTTATTAGTGATTCTGTGTCTGTGTTTTTCTTTATTTTACATTTATGTGAATACAGCTTTATTTGTTTTGATGCTACTGTATTCCTCTCTGCCTGTTGTTAGGGAACAGATACTTAACAGGACTTCATAGTTGGCACATGAACAGTGTTTGACTTACTTCTACTTCAATGTTTACTTATTTTAATTAAAATTTATTGATTATTTTTTGTTTTGTTTTTTCATTTAGATGAACAGCTATTGCTAAACATGGACGGCGTTTTTACAGTGATGGATGCACAGTTAGTTTCCTCTGATACGCCTGTCATCACTGTGGACACAGAAGTCAAAGTGCTGCTGCAAATTATGAGCCATCTGCCAAAACCCTTGTCGTGCGAGACTGTAATTGCAGCATTGAAGTTTTCAGAGGATTCAGAACCCGGGAAAGAGCCTGCAAATTTGAAGGACAATCCATCGAGTCGAACCCGAACAATCAGCAATTCCAGTTGCGGAACTCAAGATGTCGACTTCAGTACAAAGAATTCTGCCGTAGCGTTAGAGCTGGGATGTTCGTACAAATACACACAAGACAGAAGCCTAAGTTCTGCCATGATAGTCTGTCATAATGATCACGTTATTTTGAAACATCGAGATAAACAAACTGGACTTCAAAGGGAAAGGAATATTGTGAAAGAAGAGTTCAGTTTGAGTCACTTTGCCTCTGATGTCAAATTCCAGCCTGGCATTAATAATATTGTGGTCTCCTCAAAGGTAAGTAAGACTTATTAAATCCATCCATTTCTACTTTAATGTTGAAATACATTTGTTCAAATGATACGAGAGAAGATAATATTCTAATGCTGTTAGTATGGTGCAGTACTATATTAATCTAGAACAGACGGGCAAGAAAAATAACACTAACAGACGAGCTTCCCGGAGGCAGAATGTTTTTTATGTTTCTGCAAAGATTGGTGCTAAGACGAAAAACTTTCTGCGGGTGCGGGCATTTATGTTCCACAAAAAAAACGTTCATTCTATACCAGGGGTGGGCAGACTTTTGTAAGGTAAGGGCTACCTCAAGTATACTCCAAGTGGCGCGATCACCTTAAGACTAAAAAAAACGGAATCTCCAAATCGACAACCAAAAAAAAATGGAATCACGACCGTGATCGATGTCCTGTTCTATACAATATCTTTCTGCAGCCCTCATTTTCGTTCTGCGACAATGTCGCGCCAAACGCTTCATATTCTGCTTCTGGGACGAGCTTTATGTCATGTAAATGAACTAAAAACTATATCATATGAAATTATTTATAGTGAAATGACCAAATATGTTTCTTTCTCATCCAGTATTAAAATGGTAACAAGAAGCCGACAGATATTTACTAGAAACGAAATTTCGAAACTGAAACTGAAGTCAATCGACGTTTCCAAGAAAAATTCAAGTATTATATTAAACTGAAAATCAAAATCACTTTCTAATAATAGCTTTTCGATTTCTTCAGTATTTAGTTGACGTTGATTGCCAGTAATATAGTTTACAATTCACTTACCCAAGTTACAAAACCAAACAAAAGCTCTGACTGGCTGGGCCTCACAGACCCATAAACAACTTTGATCACATCTCGACTACTAACTTATGCACAGAATGGCTTGTTGATGTAGCGAGAGTCTTCTACAGTTGATTACCGAAAGCTAACAAAAATAGCAGTTCAATAGATTAAGGAAAATAGGACAACTAAAAACACCTGGGTCTGAGAAACCCGTCCTGTCCATTCTAAGGTTAATATCCTATCCATGAAAATACCTTTTATGTTTCTTTAAAAAAAAAATTAAATTGAAAAAAAATTAGACCTCATTTTTTTCCCTAAATCTAAATGTTTTAAATCTTTTAAATTGAAAGGTAAATTTAATATATAGAAAAGAGACCATTGATTATATCATATTAAAACAGAAATAAATATATTAAAGACTACGCATAATAACCCGTATATATATATATACACACACACACACACACACACACACAGTAGAGCCCCAATTATCCGCGGTATTGGGTGGCAAGGGCTTCGCGGATAACCCGAAAAAAGACTAAAAATGAGGTGTAAACACGAAAAAAAATATTTCACCATTAAAAACTATGTTTTATTGTACAAAAAACATAATATGTAAAACTTTTAAAATATGTACAGTAAAGCAGAAACCATTGCTCTACATTTGCATCCACAAATTCTGAGAACGCCAATAGGATCACGATGCACAATAAACCTGTCAGTAATTTTTGACCACATTGTAGGGCCTATTGTATTTTCCCTGTTGTTGGCTTGGATTAAAATTGTTTTTCTTTTTTTAGGTTCGTAATTAAAAAAAATTTTCGTGGCACTCGCTGATAATTGGGGCTCTACTGTTTATATGCTGTTTAAATATTTTATATATAGTTTTTTTTGTATGTTACTTAATTGTTTTCATTAATCATTTACGATTTAAGTAATAATGGAATATATATTAATTTATTCAGAAACTATTGTCAACAGTGTGTGTAACATAACAAAATAACGGATTGATTAACATAACGAAAAGCTGTCACAGACCTTACAGAAATAACAGAAAGAAACCCATGATCAGCATGTTAAAAAAAAAAAAAAAACACCAAAGTTCCAAATATCTTAACAGGTAAAAAAGGTAAATAAATAGCAAAACAGTCTTAAATTCTACTATATAACGAGAGCTCATTTAACTAAAATAAAATGAAAACAATTACGCAGTCAATACGCTGCTCCCTTGAGTAAAATAATGAAGTGCAACCATAGCTAAGAAATGCAAGATAAATAACCATTTGTGGCAAATAAAACAAGCACTACGACAATGAAAATTTTAACTAAATATTTATATAGGTCTTATAAAAATTTTACTATTAAAACACACACACAAAATATCAATATATAGATATAAGAAAGAATATTTAGAAATAAAATTGTCTTTGCTATAAAGAGTCTATTATCACTTAGTACAGTTGAATCCAAAAGAGGATTCCTGGTTTTCTTGGTTCCTTTGGATTACAGTTAAGATGGTGTGAAAGTAAAGTACTTACAGTCAAGTAGCTGAGTCACCATCGTAGATTTTTTTATTTTATTTTATTTTATTTGTTTGGATCCCAAATTTTGACGAAGAAGAACACAAGAGGCGCGAACCTCTTAAGGTCACACTGTTTCCAATCTCCAACAAAACTACACAGTTATGCTGCCCCATATCCTGGCACATTAACAGGATATGAGGCACACGCAGTCTATCTGATTTTTATGGCTGCAAATGCCATAAATTGCATTGCACTGTTGGTTTTTCTCCAGTTTCAAAAATCATTGTTGGGATTGGGAGGGAGAGTGCTTGAGGGAAAAAGATGCGAAAAAAAAAATAAGATTAAAAGACAATTTTAATAATTTATTTATGAATAGGCAACTGTAACTGAAATAAAATTAATATTAGTGCAAATAATTTCATTGATATTGTTGGGAAGTCACAATACATTGACTTTATAAATAGTTACTTCATGTTTAGTGTGTATTTTTTTTATTGTTATAATTGTTTCCTGACAACAGTTGTTTTACCAGATATGTTCTCTCTTTTCAGTTTTTAAGTTCTGAGTTTTCTGTATTGATTTTAAATGTATTAGTATTAAGTAGTATTTTCAAGGCTATAAAAGTGTGCCATATCCTTACAACAGATATTAATTAATGTAATTATTTATTTTAAGTTTTTAAAATGATTATTTACCCCGCCCCTGTATAATATTCCTACATACATGTGTAAATAAACTCATTTAAAGTATATAGTTATTTAAAGTACAAATGTAATCTTTAAACATGAATGAGAATTTATTTCTTTATAATATGAATAATGGCTATAAATGGTTTAAACAATAAATTATTTGTAATTTATAAATACTAGATAATTGCCCATTGCTTCGCTCCGGAAGCCTCTTGTATCTAATGGGAAAACATTTTATTAATTACTTCAAGTAAACTATAAAAAAATAAAGTTTAAATTTTAATGCAATACTGAAATCCTTTTGTAGCAGTCGTAAATTTGCTCAGTTGAGTTGACCGTGCAACAATACTCTTGTTACCTGGCAACCGTCATGTGAATTGTTGCAGATGTTTGCACATGCACATAGTTTTTTTTTAATAATACAGATAATATTTACATATTTGCACAAATATATTTTGAAAGATAAGTTAATCTAATATACAGAGTGATTCAAATTTCCCTGTACAAACTTTAAAGGTAGGTCAGGAATACAAAAACAAACTGTATTCAGAGTGGAAAGTATGTCCACAAACGCCACCCGAATGTGCTAGAGGGCACTGTTTGGCAGCACATTAGTTGGGCAGTTTGAACTATCATCATTTGAGACGTTGACTTTGTACGAGTAGGATGTATGACTTCACTAATGCTGAGAGGGCAGATATGCACCTAGCCTATGGGGCAGCGAACGGAAATAGATTGTTGCAAGAATCGCTGTGGCAGCTGGATGTGTCCTCGAAAGACCTTACTTTTTGCACATGTTAGGCAACCCATGCATCGACTTTGTGAGGCGTGTATTACTGTTGGTGGAAGGAGCTTTGAGCACCTACTGTGAACCTGTAATTGTGCATCTTACTGTCATATTGTAAAACATGGTCTACCTGACTTGTTGTCATCTTTTATTTCTATACCTTAGCTATCCTCTAACACATTCAGGTGGATTTTGTAGACATACGTTCCACTATGAAAATGATTTGTTTTTGTATTCGACCTACCTTTAAAGATTTGTGCAGAGAATTTTGAATCACCCTGTATATTTGATGGTATCTAAGTTATTATAATAAATAAGTAAATAATATTCTTATTTTGGGCCTAATTATTTTGTTGAACACAGAACACGAAATTTAGATTTTAGTGTAATGATTTACACTAAATGATATATAATGATATATAATGATAAAGGAATCATTTTTTATTCTGTTTACCAGCTCTGTAGTACTGTAACTCTTACAACAAAGTAATAAAATAAATAAATGAAATACTATTACAATAATATATTGTTAGTTTATATAAAACTTACTTAAAACCAAAATTAGTAGTTTGTTTAAAATTATAAAATTACCATTTCACTTTAAGGCCTGAAAGGAGGTTATGGATTGTCATGCACTGAACAGTTTATATGTAAAGTATTTCAATAGATGCCAAGGTAGCATCCATTAAGCCAACAGATGTATCTCATAAATGATTTTATAATTTTTTCAGAATATAAATCAGTGCAGCTATAGTACATGTATTTACCATGATAATGGAAAATAACACATTTAAAAAAATAAATAGAAATAATAAATTAATAAAAATGAGCAAAACAAAGATTATTTTCAAGAGAATATAATACACTATTGAATAGACATGGATTTAAAAACATAATTAAAATAAACAATCTTTTAATTTTTGTACAAAATCATTGTTTTTAATACTTTTATATTGTTTTCTGAAACTACTATATTGTCTTTCTTGATGTGCATGTCTGTGTATTATTGAAATCAATGTTTCCATCCTTGCTCTAATTCAGCCCGAACTGGCTTCATTGAAGGCAAATGTAGAGGATACATGACAAAACGATTGGAGATGGATATGTTGAATTTGCGATTTTCATGATAATAATATTGGTTGATATAAAGAAGTTGACTAGGTTGTTTTTCTTTACAGGCTGAAGCAAAAGGTGAATATACAGTAACTCAACTGCTTATTCAGTGGGGACGTTTAGAGTTTGTTTTGCCTCAGATCAATGTAGCTCTCTCTTATTTTGTTGGCTTTGAAGCTCCAACAGTTTCATTGACAAAACAGTGTCAAGGTAAGTTCCTAAAAATGTGCATTGTATTTTTCTCTCTCATTTGCTTTGAAATAATTGAGACAGTGATTGGGGAAACGGTTGTGACTTGGTAATAAGCTTCACAGGAAATACAAACATTGGATCCAGGGCTGATTTGTGGTGCTTTAACAGTCAATAATTAATGGCCTAGAAGATTCCACAAACATGAAAGTGACAAGGACTGAGTACAGGTCTAAAAGTGACAACTCTGTAAACGACAGCTTTTCAACCAGTGGACTGGGAGAATGACGTTACGGTGCTGCACGAAGATTCTTTGAGAGTGCATTTCTACTTAACATTATTTAGCTTTACACATACCAGAATGCTCTAATCTACACTAAATTCTTGCCATCAAAAAATCTGGCAAACAGAAATTTAAAATATATTCTACCATTACAGCAATGAAGATTAATAAAGTGTTAAGTCACATCCAAACTGGTTTAAAAAGGTTTATTTTCCATCATTTCAGGTTTTTCTCAGGATTCTATTATATCAAATAAAGCAACAAAAAAGTTTGTTGTGTTGCGTGTTTTACCAAATACATAAATGCACCAGGAAGCAAATAAAGTTGAAAAGCACTGCTTTTAAGTGAACGAATAATAGTTTAAAATAAGATATTACCATCTGTGTCTGTTTTATGCCTTTCTTTTATTGTTCCCATTAATATATGTAAATCTTTTTGAGAATATGAAGTACCAGACAAAACAAAAGATTGGTGCTCGTCTCAGTAATTATTTTATCAAATCTTAAAGCTTTCTTCTTTCTTTCTTTCTTTAGCAGAGGCATTATCTATTACTAATCCTTAGTAGGAATCCCAATAAAATTATAAAATTACCTAAGGTAATTATCATCATTTAAAACATGGAGAAAAATTATTATTATCAGTACTATTTTTTATTTATTTATTTATTTATTGAAATTGATTCATTATCTCTACAAAAGAGAATGCAAGACGTAAATATGAAACATAGTCATAGCAGTTGTTCTTATCAATTGAACAAAAATTTCTTGGTTGTGGTTTAAGTTAATGAACGCATTGTTACTTGATTGGAAAACAGCAATGCATTCTAAAGACATCTCAGTCAGCCATTTTACTCCCATTGTTGCTGACAAGGCATCTCATTGAGCTTTTGCTGATGTTGTTGCTAATGAGATTTGTACTGATCACTGTCATTTGCTGAAGATATGTGAACTTCCTGCTAGCATTGGGGATTTCCTGTTGAATTTGCAAGAATGAAATTGTAAAATAAAATGATAATTCCCTGTTTGTCTTCCAAGAGCTAATAACCTTCTACAAATGAATACAGAATTCAAAGAAGAAAAGATGATTCCTATGTTTTCAAATAAACAAGGAGATTGAAAGCAACATCCTAAGCTTCATTTTTAATTTTAAGCAAAATTAATCAATCTACTATCAGAAATGGACAGTGAAATAGTCTGACCATGTAATTGTGAAAACAGGGAATTAAAGGACTGCAATCTGCCATTCACCAAAAAATACTTGAACTTTCACAAGAGAAACAAAGCTAAGATAAATATTTTAAAAGAATAGTTGGAAGTTTCATCCAGTTCAGAAGTGTTTTTTCACTTTGTTCCCACCGCCCTCCATATTTTATACATTGTCAACTGTCCTATCAGAATCATATTATTCAGTTTCTGTGCCTTCCATTTTGCTTGCTGCAGCCCAGTATCTTAAGACGTGGTATTTTGTGCATGTTAAGCTAATTCTACAAGCAGAGGTTCACTGCCCTGTTTGATTGTTGGTTTTCCAACTTTTGAGGTTTGCAAGCAGATTTCTTATTTATCATACAACCCCATATAATCAAACATACATTCATGCATTTCTGACATCTTAACAGACCGACAGCATGATTATTTATCTATTAGAAAGTTATAATATAAATTTTGAAAAAAATGTAATATTTTAAAAAAAGTGTGAATAATAACTTCACTAAAAGATTAACTTAATTGATTTTAAAAAAATACTATTGGAGCAAAAGAATTTTTGAGACAAACGTTTATATTTGCTTTTTCTGTTTTGTAGGTGACCTGCTGGCAGGAATACCTCAGGAAATGATGCTCACAATGTACAGTGGAAGTCTCTCACTAAAAGAAAATGCTCAAATTAAGTTGGAAGCATCCCCAGGGCTTTTACTACAGGTAAGGAATTAACAAATGCAGAAGATAAAAACAACTAGTATTTAGAAGTTTGCATGTTGGCACATTGAGATATAAGCAATCTTGCTATTCTTGTAAAGTAGTTAAAAGATGGAGTATTGATTAAGTTAATTTAACTGATGACTTTTTGATATGTTTATTTAATTTAGCATGCAGGAATTCTCTATTGAACTGAATTGAGAAAACACAATCATCAGTTTATATAACAACAAGGAGGCGTAATGTATTAAAATAAAGAGAAAGTGAAAATAAATAAAATGAACTTACTTGCAAACATGATGAAAATAAAATAGAAAAGATGGTAATAAACTCACAGAACACTCACCATATTCCATCATCAGGGACGGATAAAGATATAGGACATCATCCTGACGAGAATGTAAATTAGTGGAGTTTGTAAAATAGCTATTACGGCCACAGGAAAGGAATCCATTGACAAAGCGTGTGGAGTTGTGCGAGGATACATCTGAAATGGTCTCTATGACAACACCCACTCCTTCCAGGACCGTACTGATCTGTTCATGGCCTGGGGCAATGCGTCTGACCTCAATACCTTTGCCATTGAAACGCATCTATGGCACCCTAGCTTTACAATCTTTCTATCCTTCTCCTGAAGATTTTTTTTGATGATCCTAACCTTAAAAAAAAATATTAATTTCTTCTTTCCTATTTGTTCTTGTTTATCCATTTTCCTCAAGCAGGCTTTTTCCAATTTATTTCCTTTTTTACAATAATTTTTACTTCAGTTTTTCCCACCTTAAATTGTGTCATCTACAGATGCTTCTAAGTTTTCTCTTGTCTTTTTTTTTATCTGTCTACATTCTGGAAGTGTCTGAAATCTGAAGAAAATTGAATAAGTGTTACAATGAACCTACATTGCCTTCTTTTATTTTAAAATAGCAAAGGAAACTTAACAATGAATCCAATATCTTTTCATTAATACATGTTTTGTTGGGGAAATAGTGATAACGATCCAATTTTGTTTCAAAACAAGGATTTCAACTGAAGCTTTTCAGTTGATGTCACAACCAGCTATGATGGAAACTTAAATAAATTGTTTTCAGGGTAGATCTAATTCCTAAGTTAGATTAGGATATACTTGCCCAAACATGTAGAACCCATCCATGTCGGTGTAAAGAGCCATGACAAAATAATAACATTTACAAAATATGTTCATCAAATCTAACTCCTTGATTCTCTTTATGATTAATCTATATTTCCAGAACCTTCTGTTAATCTTCATTTTCATATTAAAATCATTCTACCCTCCAGTTTTTCATTTTCATTCCCAAACTATCCTTTCTTCTTCTTCTATGTATGCCCTCTTTCTTCAAAAAAACAAAAAAAAAAAACATTATTTAATTCTTCTGTTGTAAGCTGTTTTAATTGCATATTACCACCCATTTCTCTATCAGATATTCTTCAAAACTTGTCGTTGGAGTTAAGAAGATTGATTACAGCATGTCGAGTGATTAAAAACTAGTTCTGCTTCATGCTGGTTCATCATCTGTCGGCAGTCACTTTTCCAAGCACAGTTTTTGCAACATATATTTTGCCCATTGGAGATATTGTTCATTGTTAGTTGAACAGAAAAAAAAGATCTTATTCAACAATTGACAAACACTCTTAAACTACAATTTTTTTTAAGTGAATAATTACATGATTAATTTCAGTGAACTAAGTAATTTGAGCTTAATTTTCAATAATTGCTAATAATTGTTAGTATATTTTTACTTTTAGATTAAAGACAATGACATTCCTAAAGGTGAAATGGCCTCTGAATTAGAATGCACTCTTGCTGGAACTGGTTCCTTCAGTACAAGTTGTACAGCCATCAATGTTTTAGCTGAATTGGGGCATCAGAAAGATGCAAGTGCAATTAAAGCTAAGGTAAGTTGCAGGATCCAGTGCGGTTTGTTTTTCTTAATCAGCGTAAATATAGAGATTTTGGTTGAAGATTTTTATAAGATTCCATTCTCAGTTATACATCAGCGTTATTTTTTGGTATTTATGGATAATTAAAACTTCTCAGCATTTATTTTGAATCACTACACATTTATGTGTTTCACTTTTGATACATTGATACAAATAAGATGAAATTATTGTTATTATTCTCTTCAGTTTGCAGCCATGAAAACTTTTTTTTTACTTTCGAATAGCATTTTTTTAAAAAATCTATTCGGGATATCGTCCTTATAACCATCTATTGGCCTAATTAAAAACGGCCATGTTATTTTTTTTTTTTTTCTGTATTGTAATGAGTGTGAATATTAGATGAAATCCCATTTAAAAACAATCGCTTAATCTTTAACATTTTGAAGATTTTGAGCATTAGCATGAATTCACACTATTCCCATACCCAATACTTTAAATGTGAACCCTCAAGGGCAGCAACCTTTGCTTCATTGAGCTGTAGTTGGATTCAAAAGTAGAATGCAAGACAAAGAAATAAATATAGCATTGTTTTGTTTTGTTTTTAATGGAAACTTATTATCTAGGATTGAAAACAGATTAATTAAATGTTTTAGCCTAACTTGTCTCTCCTTACATTTGTGCTCTTTGTGCATGAGTTGTAGTTAAAAAAACTCTGGAAATAAATGAGATTTAAAGGATAAGTTCAAGAAACAGTGTTCTGAAAATTGTACAAAGAATTGAAAGTAACTTTTTATTCAGAGAATTCTCCATTGAAATGAAAAGTATGCTGATGTGTGTACAATGAACTCACATTAAACCAGTATCGTTCAATTCTTCGTTTTTGCATTAGACTGTTGAAACATTCCTCTGAATGATTTGCAATGCTTCTTCTCGAATAAATGATACTTATTCCTTTATACAGTATGTAGAGATTTTCAGAAAATATAGACTTGGAAGTGAGTGTACATTTCTCAGTTAAACTGTGGGTTTTAACTACAAACGCATGTTGTTTTATGTGAAGACTTCAAAAAGCTTTAAAGTTTAGTTTCAGAACCTTCTGCAGCCAATTTTTCTAATTTTATATATCGTATATGCTCCAATAAACGCCAAGGCTCTTATTGTCGCCGGTCTCTAATAAGCGCCGGACTGCAGAGGGGACACGGCCAAATAATAGCCTGGTCTTTGATATTTGCCTACCGGTACTAGTGTAAGCATCAGTATCTTTATAGTCATGCCTAATACCTTACGATACATTGCCTTACAAAATGCCGCCGAAACGGTCATTTCACATTGCCTTTAAGATTTGCGCGGTGGAATACGCGAAAGAAACTTCCGGTGAGGTGGCCGCTCGTCATTATGGTGTTGATCCGAAAAGAATCAGAAAGTGGAAGAAACAATATGATAATCTTGTGCCTGCGAAAGTGGATAAAGGTGCAAGCAGAAAGCAGAAAATAAAGTAGCTGTTTATAATATTAGCCGGTATTTATGTGTAGAAATATTTCGTTCTGAAGCTTTTTGTTAATAATGGCCAGCTTCTAATAGCAGCCGGTCTCTATTAAGCGCCGGGAGCCGAGGCTAGTTTTGCAAATAAACGCCGGGGGCCTCTATTGGAGCATATACGGTAAGTTATAAAGAAGATATGTTTTTTTTTTATTGCTAAGAGGAAGTTTTCTTACGTTAGAAATTTTACCATATTTTTTTATATATTTTTATTGTTTAGCTGAAGATATTATTCCCACTAATTCCTGATCCCATTGAAATTAATCTTCAATTTCTGCCACCATTTATGGCAATCCACAAGTTACATACAGCGAATGTAAGGTAATATTGCATATATATAACATATTTTTATCTTTTTTTTTATTCATTTAACTTTTTATTTTTCAATATCAGCTGTTTTAAAATGTTTGTCTCTCTCTCAACAGTAAGTTATTGTGATTATATTACTTACTTATTCATTCAGGTTCAGTTATATTATTTTGTGATTCCTCTCCTCTTCGCAATTTTTATGGTAGTTTTTCTTTTGGTCTTTTGAGTTTGTTTATTCAGTGTTAATAGAGTGGCGGGTTCTATTTTTCTAAACTTATTTCATTAGGTTAGGTTGTTGTGTAGATAACCTTGTGGGCCTAGGATTAAGTAATTCATGTGATTTTGATAAATAAATTTATGCAAAATTCTCGATTTTTTTGTGCATGGTCATATTTATTATTACTGGCCTTTAAACTAATTTATCAGTGGGAGAATTGCAGTCTTCAGTTTAGACAAAATTAGTTTTTTATTGAAAGGTGAGTGATCTCAGGAAAATTAAGACATGCAAAAAGTTTCCTATTACAAACACTTATCATTGGTGTAAACTTTTGTTTCACTGAAAATTCATGTCGTGTTATCATGTCTGAGGATCAGGGTCGGAACTAGCCCTCCTTTTACCCGGGGCAAGGCGCCCCCTCCTCCCCCTCCATGCCATACTCACTCCATTTAAAACTAGCCAGCACCTGGGGCACATGCCCCCCCCCCCCCTAGTTCAGGCCCTGCTGAGGATACCGTACTAACTCTTAAAAGAACTGAAAAGTTCAAATTTAATTTTTTTTAGAAAAGTCGTCAGATGTTGTACATGTATCTTCGTTTGATTTTTACTTATTTTTAATGAATTTTTTTTTAACTGTTTTGATTATTTGTAATTAGTTTGGCTTATTGCCAAGCACAGTGTAGCATAATATCAAAAATAAATCCAGACAGAATTTTATACAAAAAAATACTATTTTCATAATTCATCTGAGAGATTAAGAGAAAATTCTAGTTGTTTTTTTTAACAAGTTGACTGCTGCCATCGTGTAGGGGCTGGTGAGCCCCAGGTGCCACTAGATTATTTTACGTTTTTATTATATATGGTAAAATAAAAAGTCATCACATACATATTTCAATGTTCCCTCACCCACCAACCTGCTCAAATTAACTCTCTTGGCTCCACATAGGTGGCATCTCTGGTTAAATTGTTGTGCTAACTGCTATTTACTCAATTGCTCGATACTAGATTTTGAGTAGTTTTTTATGGTTTTGTCAATGATATGATTTTTATGGTTTCGTAAAAAAAAAAAATATCAAATATGATAGAATAAAGGATGTATTTTTATTTATTAATAAAAGTGAACATAAATCCCCAAAAAAATTTATACAAAATCAAATTAGGTGTATAATTAAGGGACCTCTTATTTTTTTTCAAATTCTGAATTCTAAAACTTAATATAAAATTAATAATCAACAAATTTAGAGAATCTAGTGTTTTTAAGCCCTTGTATATCGGTAATTATTATGAACAGTAAAAAAAAATAACAAACACGAAAGTTCTGTGCCAACAACTATTTAGGACAGTTGAACCTGGAACTGTCTACGAGATGCTGCACATACTGTATGCATGTTTCCCTTATGACTGCCGGCAGCATGCTGATCAGTAGAGTTTGCTTAGTCACACAACATGGCACCGTGTAATTGGCAAGTCTACCAACAGTCCTATCTACATTGAGCTGTGTAGTCAGCAGTCAATTCATTAAACAAACAAAAAATTAGAAAACTATCAATAGTTTGAAAGATTATAAGTTGTGTGATTTTTAATTTTAATTACAAAGGGAAGTTTTGGTGTCTTGAAATTTATGTCATCCACAACCTTATAATTCAATATATGTTCAATATATTTTTACAAATGAATGAGGTGTTTTTATTGGTATTAGTTGCTTATTGCCAATCATTCTGTCACTGTCTCATTCTTTCATTGGGGATAAAAACTTTGAATGAGAACAGCTATTTCTCGATTGCCTGGAAGTAAAAATCACTACTCTGAAATGCCTGTTCAACACTGATAAAAACTTATGAAAACATATTTGTCAGATCACTACAGTAATGAGATTGGTTAATTAAAACTATCAGCTTCACTTCATTAGCAATAAAGGCATCATTATATAAAGTTTATATACTGTTTTAAATTATAATTAATTTTAAAAAAAACTATAGAAATTTTTATTACGTAGTGTTAAAGTCATATATTTGAATTCCCAACCATCAGCTTCTGCAGTCTTTTATTTACTTTTAAAAAATAATAATGAACTTAATTTCTTTCCACAGGAAATTCATTCAGGTTTCTGTTCATGGTTTGACTAAAGAACATTTTGAATTAAGAGATCACAACCTGTCAGTTATGGCAAGTGAAAACAACTCTGCAGAAATTGCTATTCTTCCTCTGAATGCACTGGACCAGGTTCTGGTAAGTTCTCTAATCTTGAGTCATTCACTTTATAGAATAATATTTTTATTTAAAGATATTAATACCCCATAGCACCAACATCTGTTATCCTTCTATGTGATCACACTTATTCACTCTGCATCGAAGTTTCCATTGTAGGAGAGCTTCTGCAGAGAAACGAGTGGACTCCTATATTACAGTATTAAATTAAATAGCATCATACTTTGTCAGTTTTTAGTTCTTAGCTTCTTTCTTATTTGTCTAACACATTCGGAAGTCAATAGGGATCATTCTTATAAGAACCTAAAGCTAAAGTTTCAGCTTTGTAGGATAAAAAACTTCGAGTTTTCTTGTTCGCAGACAGATGGACACAGATATCTATATTTCAGTAAAAAAATTGCATAATAAATTGCAGTTGAGTTTTTTTTTTGTTGTTTTTTTTTTGGGGGGGGGGTTCTATTCGGTGTATTTGTAGGGTATCAGAAATTATTGATTAAACTTATAATATCCTGGGATATTTAGCTACCATTTGGATTTAAAACAGACTAGTCGAATATTTTAAAAATTGAAAGGATTTGAAAGTTAAAGAGTTGATAGGACAATAAGTAGTTAGAGAATGGCTCAAGAATGAACACATTTGAAACCTAATAGAAGTATTCAGCAAACCATCAGTAAACCATCATATTTGACGGGTTTTAAACCTAACCCTCAAAGATCAAATTAGTGGGGAAATGGTTTGAAAGGTTCGGTGGTCGTGTCCAAAA
>JAFIDM010103575.1:9676-25441 GCA_023159025.1 Thereuonema tuberculata | reverse complement strand
GTTATTGAATTAGCATGGAAGGTTGGCATTTTTGCAGGTTTCAATAATGCAATTAAGTCCTCATGATGGCTTGCTGAAACAATTCGTTCACGAGTCAAAGTAATTGTTATCTCGAGGAACGCGAAATCATCTCTATGGGAGACGGCTTTGTTAATGCAAACCATCCAAAAAGTTCGCTAGTCTCCTTCAACCAGATCAGATGTAAAAAAGGGTCGTTTCTAGTTTGGGAGTTGGGTTTGCTGCAGATTCTCACCAACGATTTTGGAATGAGAATGATTTTGTATTCTAAATACGGATGAGAATACGACGGAAGAATTTAATGGATTCTGAAGTTCGCTCGATTAGAAGCGAAGGTGCTGTAATATTCCAATCCCCGGGAAATTCTGACGAATAGCAGAATACTGAGTCCGGATAAAAAAGAAGACGGTTTCGACGGAAGGCATTCTTCAGACGAAATATATCGAAGCCAGACGAGATTGGCAGGACACGATTCAAGTAATAGCCGAGACGAAATGCGAAAGAACTGATCGTTCCGTACGCAGAAGACTGAAGCCGATGAAAGTGATTGGAACCGGAGACCGGAGAATCATTTCCCCGTAAGAGAGACAGCCACCGCCGGGAATTTCTAAGGTGATAAAAGAATAGGACACATGCAGATAGCTTTGCCCATTTAGAAGAATGCGAAACAGAGTGAATAACTACTGCTGATTAAGAAGAATAGATCCTCGTTGATTTTATCGTATATCGTGGGAGAAACGACGCCCCGGAAAGATCTAACCCTAACAGGAACATTTAGTCGGAGTAACAGGCCTAGACGTTTTTCGTTACATCTCACCAGTCTGACAACGGAGATACTGTAAAGGCGAAAGGATCGAATTTCTCACAACCGTTCATACAAGGAAATCGAGTTTTACTGTAAGTAAAGTTTTATTAAAATATCTATCAGCTTGATAGGAACCCTAAAGCAAGTTAGGCGTAGATAAATCGATTCATACGAAAGTTTAGAATCTTAGAAATTTATTCTATTTGAGTTAGAATAAAAAGGAAATCAGCGACGTGAAGTTATTCAAGAATTTCTCTGGCATTAACGTGTAGGTAAAATTAGGATTCTACTTTAAAGCTACTAGATTACCTTAGGAGAAGTTAATAGAAAATTGAGCTAACAGCGTTTGCGATAAACATAGCGTAGAGTAACCTCCACATAAGGGAGATTAGAGATAGCTAAAGCAAAAGCAGCAACATGCGAGTCAGTTATTTTTCCGGAATAAAAGAAGATCTAGAAAAAGGGATCTTAGGATAGATTCAGGGAAAAAGAACTGTTTAAATATTTAAGTGAAGGGACCTCAGACGTAGCTTAGGAATAGAAGGCTAGCGGTAGAAGATTGCCCATAGAAGCAATCCGTACCAAGAGAAGCAAGTAAAATCTTCCCAGAAGATTGTAAATAGAGAATTGATTAATTCTGATCTTCTAAAGCACTTTGTACATAAGTTAACGCATCATTAAATGTGTTTATTGATTTCTTTGTTTTGGTATCATTTTAGATAAGTATTTTAGAGCACTAAATTATTACTCTGCTAGCATATATATTTATGCTTCTTTGTAATTAATTGGTTATGGATTAGCCCTAACGCACGCTTCCACTGCGCCAATAAGTAGATTGGCGGTTAAGTAGCCCTAACGTACGTGTGGATTACACGGTAAAAGCGTGTTAAATAGAAGAAAGTAACAGACGAGGTAATATTCAACACGAGCAATAATAATATGTTGATGTTTAGTGAGGAGAATTATCTCAAGTGGAAGTCCTCCATAAAGACAACCCTTCAAAAGGAAGGATTATGGAGTTTAGCAAATAGTGCTCTAATCGATACCAATGAAATCGAAGACGTCGAAAAACGACGTGAGGTACTTATGAAACTAGAAAGGGCAGTCGGAACTATAATTAGTTCCATTGATGATAGATTTCATTATATGATATCTGAGACTAATGACCCTCAGAAATTGTTGCTAGAGTTGGAAGAAAAATTTAATACAATAGATCATCTTAGAATATTTGTTCTTAAGAGGGAGTTATATCTGAGTAGTAAGATGTCAGACGAGGATGATATTCCGAAAAAGATAGTTCAGATTAAAATGATTGTAAGCAAAATAGAAATGAGAGGAGGAAAGGTCGATGACGATGAATTTTCCTGGATCCTTCTGTCAGGTCTTCCAAAGAGTTACAGACCCGTCGCTCAAAGCCTGGTAACGTTGCAGAAGCAAGCGGGGTTCAACGCCGAACACATCATTAGCAACATATTAGGTGAATACAGACGAAATCAAAGTTCAGATAAGCAAGAAAGTACCCTTGCGAGACAATGCCATAATAAAGTTTCAAAGGAAAACTTAAAAGATAGCAAGAATAAGGAGACCAAAGTAAAAGTGAAGAATAGGCAACGAGTAAAATGTTTCCAATGTGGACAGTTAGGACACATAGCCAGATTTTGTAAGAAAAGAACGAATCCAAGATCGAAAAGAAATCCGAATGATGGGAAGTCCTTCTGTAACATAATCAGTTTATTTGGACATCAGAATCCTTATCTTAGGGATAAAGAGTCATGGTACATTGATAGCGGAAGCAGTCACCATATTTGCACCCGGAGAGAATTATTCGAACATTATGAAAAGCGTGAGAAACTATTGAGCATTTTCTGTTCAAATTATACGTCATCAAAAGTCATTGGGCGAGGCAGTGTGTTTCTGAAGACGCAACTTCCAACTGGCGAAATTAAAACCATTCAACTGATGAACACTTACCACGTGCCCAAGATGCGTTTGAATCTAATTTCAGCTGGTGAGTTAGCTAAAGCAGGCTTTCATGAAACCATTCAAAAAGACGGATTTTTAGTCCACGACGAAAAGGACAAACTGTGCCTGGTAGAAAGAAAGAAGAATAATCTTTATGCGGTGACAAGATTCGAAGACAGCAAGAAGTCCAATGCTTTCTTCAATGAAACGGAACATAGTCCAATCCAGTTATGGCATGATCGATTAGGACATGCATCTGTAAAGAAAATAAAAGTCATTCATCAAAAGAATCTGCTCAGAGGGATGAAAAAGATCAAGATACCACCTACATCCGAATTTATTTGCGAAAGTTGTAAATTAGGCAAACTTAGAAATATATGGCATCGAAAAATAGATAAGATCAGAACCGTTCGACCATTGGAACGAATCCACGCTGATGTATGCGGACCGATTCGAATCAACAGCCCTGATAATCTATCATACATCTTGACGATAGTCGATGATTATTCAAGACGTGGGTTCGTTTATCTCATGAAATCCAAAGATGAAGTTAGCAAGAAGATCATTAACTTCTCAAGGTTTGCAGAAAGATCAACAGGACTAAAGATAAAGGGAATTCTAAGCGATCAGGGAAAAGAATACGTTAACTCCGATATTCGAAAGTTTGCCAGTGATGAAGGGATACAGTTACGTTATTCATCCGCCTACCAACCCCAGTAGAATGGAGTGGCAGAGTGGTACAACCGGACCATCATGGAGTGCGCTAGAACTTTAATGATTGATGCAAGATTGCCATTACGATTCTGGGCTTACAGTATACTTTGTGCCAACTACACTTTGAAACGTACACCACATAGAGGAGTGAAAAATGAAATACCATTGAGCCGGTGGTTTCGAAATGGATATTCAACGTCAGTAAAACACCTTAAGAGATTTGGTAGCGTGGCTTATGTGAAGATCCCCAAATGCCAGCTAAATTTGCAGATAGAGCTGATAAAGGTATTTTCCTAGGATACTCCGCAGCAACAAGGAGTTATTACATTTATGTTTTTCGGTCATATAAAATCATCGAGACCAGAAACATTTACGTGAATGAAAACCGGAGAGGCAGCGAACTACTGAAGACGACAGTTAGAAAAGACAACTATTATGATTGCTTAATAAAGATAGGCCAGCAAGAAGAGTTGGACGATTCACTGTCATCAGAAGAAGAAGATACACCAGGAAGAGCTGAGACTGAAACGAATGAACATCCAGCAGACGAATAAAGAAAGACAAGTGATTCTGAACCAGAAGAAATGATGGAAGAAGAATCAGAAGAAGAAGTCTTAAGTTTAAGAAGTATGAATATACCACGCTTACGCCAGACCCATGCAAATACGATAAGAGCTGACGAAACACTGAAGAACTATTCCGAAGCAATGAAGTGCGATGATCGTCATCTGTGGACGAAAGATATCAATGAAGAACTGTCCAGCATTAAAAGCCATGAAACTTGGGTGGAAACGAAGGTACCGGAATTTGTAACACCCTTATCATCTAAATGGATATTTAGAAAGAAATTGGATTCAGATGGAAACCAAATACAAAGCCAGACTTGTTGTATATGGGTTTCTTCAAAAACCAGTAATCAACTACGAAAGGACGTATGCTCCGACACCGAGCATGGGTATCATCAGATTAATTTTGAGCCTCGGAGTTGAATACAACATGAAAATACACCAATGCGACGTGAAAAGCGCATATCTAAACGGAATTCTGGATAACGACATTTACCTTGAAATACCTGAAGGTGTCGAAACAAGAAATCCAAATTCTAATGGTGTAAAATTGGTCAAGTCACTTTATGGTCTTAAGCAAGCTGGACGAAACTGGTTTATAACTATGAGAGACAAGTTATGCAAACATGGATATAAGAGTCTTATGTCTGAACCATGCCTATTTTATAAGAAAATAGGGGGAGACATCTAAATACTTCTGATTTATGTGGATGACATCTTAGTCGTTGGAAAGGAAGCGGTAGAAGTGAAGAAAATTAAAGATGAACTCAATAAGTTGTTCGGATTAATAAAAGACTTAGGGATTATAAGCGAATACCTAGGGATGAAGATCGTATATAAGAAAGAACATGGACGATTAACTATATCCCAGGAGGGTTTCGTACGAGAGATGCTGACCAATTTCAACATGGAATCAAGCAAAGGAGTTGGGACTCCTTATGTTGAAGGAAAAGAAGCGACCAGCATCGAGGGAACAACTGAAAAGTATCTCGATGAACGAAGTCATCTTAATTATCGGAGTTTAATAGGAAGTTTGAACTTCATAGCAAATGGAAACAGACCAGATATTGCGTACTCCGTTAACCGCTGTGCCGAAAAGTGCAACAAGCCAACGACTTCAGATTTAGAAAAAGCAAAGAGGATACTAAGGTATCTAAATGGATCCAAGTCGCTGCGTCTCGTCTCCACACAAGGAAGAAGAATGTTACAAGGATATAGTGATGCTAGTTTCGGTAACAGAAAGGATGGGAAATCGACAACAGGATATGCATGTTATCCTGGACATTGCTTAATATCTTGGTTAAGCAAGAAGCAATCCTCAGTGTCCCACTCGACGCAGGAATCAGAGGTAATTGCTAATTACGAACTAGGCAAAAACGTGATGTGTTGAAAAAACGTTTTAAAGGAACTTGGATTCAGCGAAATTTCAAAAGAATGTGTCAGTATCTTTTGCGATAATCAAGCTACTATTCGGTATGCAAAAGATAGGTTCAATCAGACAAAGAGCAGACACATTAAGTTAAAGTTTCAAGCTGTGAAAGAATACATCGAAAAAAAGGATATTGATGTATTATATGTGAGCTCAAATGGGAATAAAACCGACGGCTTCACAAAAGGATTAACTCTTCCCCGACATGAAGAATTTGTAAAGTATGTATGTTTACATCGGGAGGAGAGAAAATAATTTGAAAAGAAAAATAGGCAAATATAATTTGAGGGGGAGATTGTAGAAATTCAGTGTTGAGAATTTCTGATTTAATAGGAAAATCTCTGTAACCCTAAATTTATTTTCCCATTAGCGTTGGCAAATTTAATTTGCTTTTGATAGTCGTTATTGAATTAGCATGGAAGGTTGGCATTTTTGCAGGTTTCAATAACGCAATTAAGTCCTCATGATGGCTTGCTGAAACAATTCGTTCACGAGTCAAAGTAATTGTTATCTCGTGGAACGCGAAGTCATCTCTATAGGAGACGGCTTTGTTAATGCCAACCATCCAGAAGTTCGCTCGTCTCCTTCAACCAGATCAGATGCAAAAAAGGGTCGCTTCTATTTTGGGAGTTGGGTTTGCTGCAGATTCTCACCAACGATTTTGGAATGAGAATGATTTTGTATTCTCAATAAGGATGAGAATACGGAAGAATTCAATGGATTCTGAAGTTCGCTCGATTAGAAGCGAAGGTGCTGTAATATTCCAATCCCCGGGAAATTCTGACGAATAGCAGAATACTGAGTCCGGATAGAAAAGAAGACGGTTTCGACGGAAGGCATTCTTCAGACGAAATATATCGAAGCCAGACGAAATTGGCAGGACACGATTCAAGTAATAGCCGAGACGAAATGCGAAAGAACTGACCGTTCCGTACGCAGAAGACTGAAGCCGACGAAAGTGATTGGAACCGGAGACCGGAGAATCATTTCCCCGTAAGAGAGACAGCCACCGCCGGGAATTTCTAAGGTGATAAAAGAATAGGACACATGCAGATAGCTTTGCCCATTTAGAAGAATGCGAAACAGAGTGAATAACTACTGCTGATTAAGAAGAATAGATCCTCGTTGATTTTATCGTATATCGTGGGAGAAACGACGCCCCGGAAAGATCTAGCCCGAACAGGAACATTTAGTCGGAGTAACAGGCCTAGACGTTTTTCATTACATCTCACCAGACCGACAACGGAGATACAGTAAAGGCGAAAGGATCGAATTTCTCACAACCGTTCATCCAAGGAAATCGAGTTTTACTGTAAGTAAAGTTTTATTAAAATATCTATCAGCTTGATAGGAACCCTAAAGCAAGTTAGGCGTAGATAAATCGATTCATACGAAAGTTTAGGATCTTGGAAATTTATTCTATTCGAGTTAGAATAAAAAGGAAATCAGCGACGTGAAGTTATTCAAGAATTTCTCTGGCATTAACGTGTAGATAAAATTAGGATTCTACTTTAAAGCTACTAGATTACCTTAGGAGAAGTTAATAGAAAAATTAGCTAACAGCGTTTGCGATAAACGTAGCGTAGAGTAACCTCCACATAAGGGAGATTAGAGATAGCTAAAGCAAAAGCAGCAACATGCGAGTCAGTTATTTTTCCGGAATAAAAGAAGATCTAGAAAAAGGGATCTTAGGATAGATTCAGGGAAAAAGAACTGTTTAAAGATTTAGGTGTAGGTACCTCAGACGTAGCTTAGGAATAGAAGGCTAGCGGTAGAAGATTGCCCACAGAAGCAAGCCGTTCCAAGAGAAGCAAGTAAAATCTTCCCAGAAGATTGTAAATAGAGAATTGATTAATTCTGAGCTTCTAAAGCACTTTGTACATAAGTTAACGCATCATTAAATTTGTTTATTGATTTCTTTGTTTTGGTATCATTTTGGATAAGTATTTTAGAGCACTAAATTATTACTTTGCTGGCATATATTTTTATAATTCTTTACAAAAACCATCCAACCAACTCAACATCTCCAAACCACGCCCTCTCCATCACAAAAATCCAACCACCCCCCTCCTCTTCAACCATACAATAAACGTGGACCCAAACCGACCAGCATCACTGCTATTGTGAAAGAAAAATTTCGGACATTTCTATTGCGGTTTAAAACTGATCCACAATACTTTGTTTTATTTTCAATCTAAGATGAGAAATGAGCTTATTTTAAACGTAGGAATACTTTACTTTTTATAGCTTATTTTTTAGAGGTAAAACTTACTTTTACTTTTTAGAGCTTTTTTCCACATCAATATTAAAGGAAAACAATTCTTTATTTATCTTTAAAGCGAAGCATAAGCAAAAAAAAAATAAAAAAAATAAGATATTTAAAACGGGATTCACCAATACCTTAGTTTATAAAAAAAAAGGCAATAGATAATGAAGGTTTTTCTGTTCCATTGTATTCTTATATAACTTTATTGAGAATAATTATGAGAAATTACAATAGATTGTAATATATGTAGATGTGAAATTATACTCATAAGTATATATTACTTCAATAGTATAATCTTTTACTGTAAGAATGCACAGATAATGCACATAAAATACAGAGTATAAATCTACTGGTTTTAATCATTACAAATGAATATTCTACATTCTGCATGTAATAAAACTGAATCTTGATAAATGTTTAATGTTCGCATCCACATTATTTCCATCGGTTGCTGAATTCATTATTTCTTCAATATCTTACCTAAAAGGCATGTTCTGTTCCCTCTGGTTCTTGAGAAAAGATCAGATTCCCTGTGCGCTAGAGGCGCTATGCAGAAGAAACAACAAAAAAAAAGCTCTAAATAACATCCATGTGGCTTCGTCTAAGGCAGTGTTTCTCAACCTTTTTTTTTACTTCCTGGCTTTGCTAAATTTTGATATTAAAATCCTAAAATCCTACAAAACTCTTTTATTGCTTTAATACATATAAAATCTAAATATCAGCATAGAATAATTCATAAATAAAATTTTAGTTTAAAAAACCCTGAAATATTTTTATTAGCTGATCTGAATGTGAAATAATAATTTATTTTACTTCATTGTTAACATGAAAACATACTGCACTTTATAATTTTTGGTTTAAGCTACTTGATGTCTAAAATTTAGTCGAAATTCTAAATATATTTAGAATATTTGACTACGCATATATCTAAAAGTTTATTATAGATATTCGCAAATGTTTCTTACGTATCCTCTCCGCACTCCTGTCGGAACATGGTTGGTTCTTAATCTAGGATACATCTCCCAGAGTTCCCGATTGTTAGAAAAATAATGATTAAAAGTACAGGAAAGTAATATTTATTATTTATTTTTAATCTTTTGCTTGTAGTTTATTTTTCCACAGTTGTTAATGAATGTTTATGACATGCAAGTGAGAAGTGAAAGCTTCATTTATTCTGCGCGAGCAAGAATGAACGTGGTAATTTGATTAAATCGACGAAGTGGATTATTGGGCTAATCGACAAAAGATGCAGGCGTGTATGATTTAGGTAACGATAAAAATAAGCCTTATCATACTGAAATCCAGTGAAAATAAATATCCAGAATAGTGCTGAATATCAATAGATGAATATCAACCTGGTTAAGTGATACCAGGTGATTTAAATGATTTAAGTGATACCAGGATTGATCAGTGATATTTTTGGAATTCATCAGTTCCCAGTATTCCAGTGCTTCCACTGTAAGTAAAATCTACAATTGACAAAAATGAAGACGCCGGACTTTAGTATATGAACTGAACTTTAATCAGCTGTTGCGAACGTTGCTATTATTTTCCTTTAATTGTTAATGTGCGAGGCAACGAGGACGAGATGTCGCTTGTTGCGATTGTTGTAAAATTTTACGATTGTAAGAAAGAGGAACACGAAAAAATACCGAACGATTCAGACATGTTTTTAGACGAAAAGAATTGTGCTTAGTTCTAGTTGGAATTTTAATATTAGTAAACGTTTTTATTTTAAAGGATAAGTTGTACGTGTTTTTCATTAGAAATAAACCTTAGTTAAATGTATAAATTTGTTTTCTTGAGAGATAAGATGTCTTCGCCAGAGGTCTTCCACGATCATGGTAATGCTGAGGGTAATATTCTTTATGGTGCCGTAACCCGGGAGTAATTGGCTCAATCAGTGGATTAGTTTCAGTGTGTGCAGTTGTTACCAGAAATTGTTTTAAGTGGATCTACCAGCGATACCAGGGCAAGATGGCGACGGATCTTAGCAGACGGAGAGAGCAGTACGAACCGCCATTAGGAAAATGGAAGGCGATATGAAAAAGCATTCGATTCTAAAGACGCAGGATTGACCGAGGAACTGCATGAGAAATTGAAGGTTAAACAAACCAAATTAGAAGCTCTAAATGAAAAAATTCGAAGTGAAATTTCCTGAAGAGAAAGCGGATGAACGATATTGATATTCTTATCAGCGGAGACCTGTATTGAGCTGTTATTACCGGAAAGATCTAACGCATCAACAATCGACTCGTTGCAGTTGAAAGTGTGTTTGGTTGGCTTCTCCACGGACCGGAAGACCTATCAAACTGTAGCGAATTGTATGACAGTGCAATCGTACATGTGCATGTACAAAGTGCTGACGTGAATAAGCAGCTGTGCAACGAAATAGAAAAGTTTTGGAAATTAGAGAGTTTGGGCGTCAACGATGACGAATCATGTGCAGCTGTACTGGATCCAGTTGAGTAGCAACTGTACAATACCAATAAAAAAGAAGATGCTGTTATGAAAGACTCAGATACCCCAGTAGACGCAAAAAAAAATAAAATTGACGAAGTAACCAAAATGGATACAGATTTAGAGACAAAGAAATACAGAAAGATTCTATGGATGTAAGTGATTCTGTAACTGAAACTACAGATCCGAAAACAATTGAAGAAAATTCTAAGAAGGATCAAGAAGAAAGTAAGGAACTAAAAAATGAATCCTGGTGGCATGGACCAAAGTGGTTGGTGACCGGCATTTATGACAACCTGGAAACTACCGATGATGACGTTGTATATGAGAAAATGCTATGACCGAAGTAAGGGAAACAGCTTTAGCTATCAATGTTGTGTCGACGATTCCGGAAGTTATAGTGAGCGTCGAATGTTTCAGTACGTGGAAAAAGGTTGTTCGAATAGTGGGTTGGATATTTCATTTTTCCGCAGTGTGTCGTGCGCAAAACAATTTGCAACTTCATGAAAATTTGTCAGTTCTAGAACTTGTTCGAGCAGAAATTAGTTTATTAATCCATGAGCAAAAACAGATGTTTCCAAGCGAATATAAAGCGCTATATGAAGGTCGATTAGTGGATAGAACATCGCGAATACACAGATTTGATCCTAAATTGGCAGAGGATGGATTAATACGTCTGGGTGGAAGACTTTATTTCTCCATGTTAGAATTCGAAACCAAGCATCCAATTATTTTGAGTAGTCATGCATGGACAACAAGGCTCATTATTCTTGAAGCTCATGCAAGACTGCTTCATGGTGGCGTTTCCGAGACAATTATAGAACTTCGTGAACGTTTTTGGATACCTTCTGCTAGACGAACAGAATCGAAGGTGTTAAGGACATGTCGAATTTGTGTTCGGCGCCGTGCGAAGCCAGCACAAATGGTGGAAGCACCTCTCCCTTCTGATCGAGTGAATGTAGCTAACCCGTTCGAAGTAATTGGTGTGTACTATGCGGGACCAATTTTTTTGCGTGAAGGTAAGGGAGGACAGAAGAAAACATATTTTCTGTTAATCACCTGTGCAGTCACTAGAGCATTGCATCTTAAACTGGTAGAATCAATGACTGCTGATAATTTTTTGTTCGCTTTTCGTCGTATTATAGCACGCCGAGGATTATGTCGGGTTATATGGTCTGATAACGCAAGAACTTTTGAACGTGCAGCAAAGGACTTAAATATTTGGAGGAAGATTATACAGTTAGCTACAGAGAAACGCATTGAATGGAAATTCATCGTGGATAAGGCTCCATGGTGGGGAGGCATGTGGGAACGAATGGTTTGTTCTGCGAAGGACAAAATCAAAAGAACGTGTGGATGAGCGATGTTAACTTTTGAAGAGATGCATACTATCTTAGAGGAAGTTGAGTGTGTGCTCAATTCCCGCCCTCTTGGTTAAGTATCAGAAGACTTCAAAGAAGTGATCACTCCGGGTCATCTACTCATTGGGGACGTCTCACCGTTACACCACTTGCTTCCAAATTGATGTCACCCAATTCATGCGATTCTCCTAATATACGACAACTTTGGAGGGCTCGCATGGCAATCATAGACAGATTTTGGATGATCTGGCGGACTGATTATCTGCTGATGCTCCGGACAGCTCACGAACGTCGAAACATTGGTGCAACACTTCCACTGCGGGTAGGACAACTCGTCCTCCTGGATGATGGACGAACAGTACGTCATCTGTGGAAGACGTGTGTCATAAAAGAATTGCTTCAAGGAGGAGACGGATGCATCCGTTCCTGCCGTGTCTTGCTACCTGACGGTAAGGTTGTAAAACGTCCTATTCAATTGTTATATCCTTTAGAACTTGAAAGACAGAATCTGTGACTTTGACTTTACTTGTGACTTTATAGACTGTGATTTGACTTTACTGGTGACTTTATAGACTTTTAACTGAGGGTTATAACTGACCAATTGTTTTTGCTGATAGTATACACTTTCTGGGGGGGAGTGTTGCGAACGTTGCTATTATTTTCAATTTAATTGTTAATGTGCGAGGCAACGAGGACGAGATGTCGCTTGTTGCGATTGTTGTAAAATTTTGCGATTGTAAGAAAGAGGAACATGAAAAAATACCGAACGATTCAGACATGTTTTTAGACGGAAAGAAATGTGCTTAGTTCTAGTTGGAATTTTAATATTAGTAAACGTTTTTATTTTAAAGGATAAGTTGTACGTGTTTTTCATTAGAAATAAACCTTAGTTAAATGTATAAATTGGCTTTCTTCGTGGATAAAATGTCTTCGCCAGAGGTCTTCCCCGATCATGGTATTGCTGAGGGTAATATTCTTTATCAGCAGTTTTAAATCACCTTAATTATAGATCTGTTCTTAGAAAATAAATTCTTATTTTCAATATAATCCTATTCCTTAGCTTGTTCCTATTACAGCGCCGATATTAGAAACTAACATTGATTAATTTCCTTTGACTTACTCTATCAAAGTAAAATAAAAGATGACTTTTACCTTTTATTTTATTTTTATAGAAAAAATTAAATCCATTTTATACATTTTTTTTTCATTTAAAAAAAACTTACATGTATATTTTTTTTAATGATTACTTAATCATTAAAAAAATTATACATATAAGTTTTTTTTTAAATGAAAAAAAATGTATAAAATGGATTTAGTTTTTTCTATAAAAATAAAATAAAAGGTAAAAGTCATCTTTTATTTTACTTTGATAGGGTAAGTCAATGGAAATTAATCAGTGTTAGTTTCTAATATCGGTGCTGTAATAGGAACTAGCTAAGAAATAGGATTATTCTCTACTTATAATTCTAAATAAAAAATTAAATTCCTATACATTAAATATGTTATTGTTTTTAAAAAATAAATATATAATTTTATTTATCAATTTGCTTTGTAGATTTCACCTCGTTAAACAATTTTTAATAAAGGACGGGAGAACGTATTTTTAAAGGATTTAAAAACAGTGTAAAACTTGAATTTTATTTTTTTCTTTACTTTTTCAACAATGAGCCTATAAAGAAATCAGGCAGACGGAGTTACGAAAACAAACATTTTTAGTTTTTCTTCAAACTGTTATGCAATTTCAGGGTACTTTTCTTTTATTTGTTTTTTTAATGAATAAAAACTTAATCTTTAAATTCACATTTAGGTCCTTCGAACACAATTTTTTTTGTCATATTTGTGTAAGGTATGCCGTTAGCAGGTGTGCAAGCAGTGTACTGCCCAAAGGCAATATCACGGGAGGGGAGGGGGAGGAGAGTCAAATTAATTTTTCAAAATTAATTCTCAATTACTGTATATAATAAAAAAAATATCCATACTTATTCCAAATTTTCGTCTATTCTAATACAGTCCTGTTTCTCAGTAAAAAAAAGATATTAAATATAGCGACGGCAAAAAATTTACCTTTTGAACCTTCAGCGCGGTTTTGTATGTGTATTATTAAGTTTGTCTGACTGTGTGTATCAATTTGTATGATGTCAATCTGTTATTTCGAATTTTTGTAAGCACGACATCATAAAAACAAAATTATGCACTGTTTGACGTCAAATTTCATATTCAAGAGTTTAATTTATTTCTAGATCTGATATTTATTAATTGTACTTGAGAAAAGCAACATTAATCCACCTAATCTATTATAAAATTTATAAGCTACAACTATATTTAACTTATATCATCTTTTCAGTAAAAAAGCTTTGATTTCAATAAGAAGAAATAAATCCTCATGACTAGGGACTGGCAATTTTTTTTAATTAAAGATGGTTTTCTCATTCAAAGAAACTTGAAACCATATGTCCAGATTACGAGAAATACCAGTGATCCATTAATTCCCTGAATATTAATAGGAACTGAGCAGCAACATTAAAAGTCCTTTTCAAAAATACTGAAACGAATCACAAAGAATAGGTTTGCTTTTTTTGCTGATTAATCTTGCGAAAGAAGGGTCAAAATTAGAAGTTTTGCGCAAAAGAATTAGTTCTTTGCTTTTCACTTTCATTTATGTTTATTTATTCATTTAGACGCCAAAAAATAATAATAAATTCATGAAAAGGCAAAATTTTTTAAAAATGCTAATTATTTCATTATACTAGAAAGATGTTAAGAATTGGTTATAAATCTCGTTTTCAATCCCTCAATCATTCCATGTGTGATAATTTACACGTATTAATTTAAGTTTAATGACAAATGACTTCATTCATTTCGTATGTTGACCAATAAAATGATCATTAACCAACAATTCAAGAAGTGATATTTTAAGCAAAAAGCAATTTGAGAATAAAACCCAGACAAGAATCGTATACTCATAAATGTTCATTTTCATTTTTCTGCCTTGTGTACTTATGTAGAAAAAAAAATTGCATTATTTATTTTATGCTCATTGTGATAAAAATGTATTTTTCCTAATGAAAGTTTTCCTAAATAAAGTTAATGTTAGCCTAGCCCTATCCAAGAAATGTTTCATTACATCTAGCATGGTCAGAGTTCTAATGTGTTTTTAAAACTTGTGGGGAAAAAAAATCAAGTGCATTGATTGATTTGGAAAGGGTAACGGATACAATACTGGAACTGTCTTCTAACCCACTCTTTCAAATCTCTCTTATTAACAAAGGCCATAAGCAGTCGGAAAAAAATCGAAAAAGAAGGGAAAAAGGGGAACATCTAAACGACTCCGAGATTTGAATTTAGATTCATACATGTTTAATAAGTTGGGAGGTCTTGGATCGAAAGGCTTACCAGAGGGAACACAAATAAGTTTTATTAACGAAAGTATTCAAAACAGAAATATAATAAGGAACACATCAAAATTTTTTTTGAAGATTCAAAATATGATCGAAAACCTTTCCTTTGACATTTCAATAACTTCAATGAGACTAACTTATCGTTGTCGTCAAATTGCTTCGTTTGAAATAAGTTTAACAGAGACTTTAAAGAAGATAAGAAGATATTTGTGATTTTGATCAAGAAGTGAAAAAAAAGTATATCGATTATCAGTTGAGTTTAAGAATTTATTTATAATACATAAATATTATAGAAATACAACAGAACTAGCAGCAAAGCCTTTCGGACGACAGGTATAAAAAAATCTGAAAAATCATTTTATTATCAACTATCAAATATAAAGTAAATGTAATCTAAATACTGTGCTAACTTGTGAACGAAGCTTCTACGGCAAAAATGGTTTTGAGTTTGGAAATCAGCGTAAACTACTGAGTAAGTATGCCAAATTTCATTAAAATGGATGCAGTGGTAACAAAATTATTTGGTTTTGAACGTATATTTTGTTAGAATTTCAGTTGTCGAGGTCAGTTCCCAAGAATAAAATTTCATGGAAACAACATGGAATGACACAATAAAATAATATATTCATCCAATTTCAGTACCCTTGATTCAGTGATACCATTGAGAACCGTTAGATCTATCTTAATAGCTTAATTATGTCGAGTTACAGACAAACAGACAGACAGACGAACTTAGCCAATTTATATATATATGATTCGATTGATGATTTGATTTGATTTTTTTTT
>JAFIDM010103574.1:0-25466 GCA_023159025.1 Thereuonema tuberculata | reverse complement strand
TGTATATAAAGTATAAATATACATATTTGAAACATTTTGGTACCCACACACACATATACGAAAATTCCTAGGGGAGGCCAATGCTACTTCGCGGATTTTCACCTATCGCGGGGAGCTCTGGTCCCCATTAACCGCGATAAACGAGGGATTAATGTATTTGTTAATTTGAGGGATCACTGACTTTTATCCATTTCTCCACTGTATCTCGTCTTCCTTCACTGAGCTGGATATTCTGGGCGAATCGATCTGAGAAGGGTTATGCATCCCGAAACAGTGCTGTCTTGGATTCCCAGTATTAAATGCCAAAAATAGCTCAGTGCTCAGGCGGAGACTGTAATTAATGTTAACATCCGCCTACAGTGGGAGTAATGTCCATCCATTTCTACTGCACGATTGTTTGGCCCCGTGTTCCAGAGTTCGAACTATTGCACAGTGTTTCCAAATGCCTGAAAACCTGGCCAAAAATGCATTTTTCAAGTTTTTTTTTATAATGTTTACAATGTGCCATTTTGTTCCAGGATGTCTGGTGGTCATAAAACTTCTACCCTCATAGCTGATCTACTTTTATTAAGTTGTTGTTGAACCTTGAAAGTGAGAGGTTGGAGTTGCTTAGTTTGTGTTGTTGTGATCGAGCGTTTTTAACCTGTATTTCAAGTGTTTTTTTTATACTTCATTTGCTGATTTAAAGGTAAGTGTTAATATTAATTCTGTACAACTATATTTTGGTATTCTGAAAACATAATATTTGTTAATTTATGTGTTAACATGATAGTCTGAGAACGCTTTTTCTTACGTTATGTAATGTAATTTGGCAACCGCATAAATGTAATTTTCAAAGAGGCCTATAAAAAATGCCTGATGTTGCCCGAGGTTATATTGTTACTTAACATGTTCCCTAACATGTCTACTTTGAAGCCACAAAGAAATAAATTGCTCATACAAGCTCCATTTGTTATAATTTAAATAAACATATTTGCTTGTATAATTACAAATTGCCGATTTATTACATGTACCTATATATTAACAATATCAAATAATTTTCTTAGAAGTAAAAATATGATTATTTAAGAGTTAAATAATAACAATAAGAAGATGTATTACAAATCACATAGTTTTAAAGTTTATTTTCGTTTCAGAATGGAATACCGTTGTACACGGAGAGAGTTATTTCATAATTTGCAGCAAGAAAAGGGCGGTCGTCAAATGCAAAAAAAACTCTTTAGTTAAACATATTGCAACAAAAGTTGGCGTACAAGCCTCACATGATAAATTTAAATTATTAGAAAAACAAGTATCTCAGTTTTGTAGTGAATTATTTCACAGACTTGATAAGTCAAATAGAATCATCGACAGGTTTTGGAAAAAACAATGAAGAATGGTTGGATAGGGAGTTTGTGTGTGATGTGAATATTGTGAAAACTCCACTTGGGAAAAGAGGAAGACCACAAACAGACTTTGGAGAGAGCAGTACTAGATCTAAGCGCAGAAAAACTGAAGCCTTAAGGAAGTCAGCAGAAAGTGCGGAAAGTTTAGCTTTCGCAGCGAAAATGAAACATCGCGAATCTGGTAACGTAGAACACGCCAAGCTGTTAGAAGAAATGAAAAAATCACCAACAAGGCCTTTAAAGATACGAAGATATTGGACGATTGCATCAACCAGCAGCTCTGTAATGAGAAGTTATAATGATGATGAAGCATTATCAATTTTTTTGGAGGCTGATCTGACTACGCACCAGTATAAAATGATGAGACAAGGCGCAAAAGATTTGAATGCGGATATATCCTTCTTACAAGAGCATTTTAAATGCTAAGAAAATGTGTTATCCAGAGTCTCTATTAGTCACCGAATCTCTATTAGTCAATGCCAGCCGCATTATAATGTCACAAGAACCGTTAATTGTCAGAATGAAAGATGACAAAATTTCTACGACATTGATATCGAAGTGGCGCTGTAATGGTAACAGTGGGCAAACAAAGGGCAAAAGAAGGCTTTTCTGATTCCGATATTTTCTTCACTTCCATGGTTCCTGTGCAACTCTTTTGTGTGGATGAAAATGGAGAGAAAAGTGTGCTTTGGAAAAATCCTCGTCCATCATCAACTTTGTATTGCCGCCCTATAAAGAGTCAGTTTGTGAAGCAAATTGTTAAGCAAATAACTCCTATTTAATGTTATTGTGTTATTTGCCTTGTATTTAAAAAGAAAAGTCGAAATATTCGTGTTAAAATTGCATTTAGTATTTTTGGCCAGGTTTTCAGGCGTTTGGAAACACTGTGCGTTGGTTGTGAGCCTACATGAAGTACCATGTTTTTTGTAATAATTTGTAATAATCTCGTTTAGGCGAAACCGGTCGTGTCCTGCACATATTTTTTTTTAATGTGTTTAAACGTTTTTTTAAAAAAACTAGTCAAGTGTGATGACCTTTTATTTTAATTTACATTATTATGTACGCACGTTAAATCTCTTTGAAATTAATTTTACAAGCTGAAATCGCATTTAAAAAAAAATAAACAAAAACTCTTACAGACGTCTCAAAGTTAGATCAGATTTCTTCTCATGAAATTTTGAAGAAAAAGACATAGTTAGCAAGTAACGGCTTAACGTGTGTAAAAAATTTTAAAAATCACGCAAAAAATATTTTAAAATCAGTTTATAATCTAGAACCAGGTCGAGCCGTACTTTCAGGTGCCGTTGAAGAAGGGTCCTGAAAATAGGGCTCGAAACTGGTCCGGAATTTTAATTTAAAATATTTTTATTTGCGCTTTTTAAAATATTTTCTGTTTGTTAAATAGACATAGTTCTTAAGTAAGTGGAATTTTATGCAGACAAAATTCAAAGGGGTAATTTCATTGGGTGTACTCTTTAAACGGAGAATAAGTCAAACAATATGGAATTGGATGACAGGACAGAATTTGTGGAGGGAAAGTGCATTGAAACTAAAATAACTTTTTAAATGTTTTTTAGTTTTTGTTTTTTTATATTCTAGGGCCAGAATGAACTGGTTGTCAATTGCTCTGCTCTTATCAATGGTAGTCGTCTGCTGTCAAGAGACCGAGGTTAACAAGACTGGTCATCATAGGTGATAATATTAACTAAATGTGGTTATTAATTTTAAATGCTTTGAAATTGAATGTATTCATTGAAATTCAATTCATTGGTTCAGCTTCAATGCAATACAGACTCAGGTAATTTATCTTCAGAAATAAAGTTTAGCATGGGTGCCAAATGACATGAAGACGAAAGAAATAATACACATATCTACTTCTGTCCAGACTGAGCATGTCATCGACGGGAATCCGGAACATCCGGATTTACTCTCGATGACAAGCTCAGACCGTACGGAAAGTCATGATGTCACTCCCGCTTCTGGAAATGACCTCAAAAAAACAGAAACAATAAAAAAAAAATAACCGTGATAAAGAATCCAAATGATAAAAAATCCAAAGGCTTTTAAGGAAAGGATCAAAATTCCAAATAAGAAACAATTAAATGAGAAATAAAGTGTAATGAGATGAACATGAAAGTAATAACGCACATATCTACTTCTACAAAGTCTCCGTATGTCATTAAACTTAATTTTAAAGTTTAAACTTTATTTCTCATTTAATTGTCTGAGCTTATCATCGAGGGTACATCCGGCCGATGAGTCCTAATGAGGATGAAACAGTTGTTTCGGATTCCCGTCGATAACAAGCTCCGACTGTGCGGAAGTAGACATGTGCATTATTACTTTCGTTATTATTTATTTTTAATTTTTGAAAACCTAATTGGAGTGAGAAGATCCGAGGGACATCGCAAGCATCCCTTGGAAGATACGAATAATATATGTTATTTATACAAAAGAAAAAGATTCTATTTCAGCGAATTAATGCAGAGTTTTAACTTTAATTTCCTTCCGATGAATGAATAGGGAAGACAGATTGATATTTATTTTCCTATAATAATAGTTGACTTTCAAAGAAAACGAGCAGGTTTCAATTTCGTTTAAACCTTTATAGTTAAAAACATTTTTTTAAATTAACGAAGGTTTTAACAATAATAAATGACTAATAATATTTCCGTTGATTTTTTTTTTAGGCTTGAAAAGAAGGACTCTAACAAAAGGAAAGACATTAGATTTCATAGTAAGTGATTTTCTTTTTTATTTCAATCATCATCTCTTGCAGAATTACGCTAGGAAATTGATCAGATATTCCACTGAGTCTATGTTTAAAAGGAACAAGTGGGCGTGTTCAGGTTTATCACAAATTTCTCTCACAAACGAACCCGAAAGGAGAGGATATTTCTCCAGATGGTCTGAACTCTTGAATTATTACACTAGGGTGATAAAACTTGAAAAACTTCAAACACAATGCAATAAGTAGTGATGATCTCCCAGAGAATCCATTGTTTGGACTCCACTGCATTGATACAGTTGTGACTTTATCAATACCTTTGCTTTGATGAAGCCATTACATTAGATAAAACTCTATTGGTTCTTAGAACTTATGCTTTACATAAGCAGCCATAAACTTGCAAGTTGCTAGAAAAACTCACACTTGCTAGATAACTCTGTCATTTGCTCTAAATATACCAGAACCTAATTTGAGGCAGGTTTTACAAGTAACTAGAATCCCAGCTCACTTAGAGGGGAGAAAATTTTATTGGAAAACTACGATAGTTCTAACTTCATGTCCTTTGTTCGTGGTTTCCGTCCACTGCTTCGTCCATTATCTTCTCTTCTTCTGGGATTTTTTTTTTTAATTTTCTTTATCTCTGATGTGGGATGAGTTGAGAATTAATAGCAATTCTAACTAAAACTGTAAAATCAAATTCTTTGTCACTTGGTATTTGACATCTAATCGCAATCTCAACGAGAGCAAAATGACATTTGTCACTGACATGTGTAAAGCGATGGCACCAATTGGCAAATGACAAGTTTTCTAGACAAGTTCTCAATAGTGTGTAAAGCAGCCATTAGAGGAAAACTAACTTACTCTACAGCGAAAAGAACCTCCTTACTCAAACAAATGTTTGGAAATTCCAGTTGAACGTCTCCAGATGCGATTAAATTATTTCTTTATTATAGTCAGATCTCTTATTTCTTACTTCCTGGACTGGGATAGAGTTGAGTTTTCTTTTTATGAAGGATAAAGGGACGAAGAATTGTTATTTTACATAATTATAATATAACTTAACCTGTGTATTGTAATTCTATAAATTGGTAACTATTGTTTTGAACTACAAAGGCATCAGTACTCATTCACATGTGCTGAAAATAAAGAACTTCTAGTCACATTGCAGTTCACAATCTGCTTTGTTTTAAATATATATGCATATATACATACATACATACATACATATCCTTTCCCGTTCCACCAGCTGTGGGTCTAGGAATTAACTAACCCTCTATACCTCTCCCTGTTCTTCCAAGCCTCTTCTCTACATATTCTTTCCCATGGGATGCCTCTCTCTTCCAGGCTGTACTTCACATCATCCAGCCATCGCTTACGCGGTCTCCTCTTGGTCTCTTCCCTCCTTCTTTAAACTCTTGCCAGACCTTAGGAGTCCTACCATCTTCCATTCTTTTCACATGCCCGAACCACCTCAGCCTTCCCTCTTCCATCTTTTTCCTCAAACTTTTTACCCCCAACTCCTCCCGGATATCCTCATTTCTCACTCTGTCTAATCTAGTCTTCCCTGCTATACCTCTAAGAAACTTCATCTCCCCAGCTTGAAGTCTACTCTCAGTCTCTAGCATTCATCACCCATGTCTCCGCTGCATAGGTGACTATAGGCACGTAATACATTTTGTATATTATTTCTTTTGCCTTCCTTGGGACTTTCTTATCCCATATCAGGTGTCTCACTCCCTGGTATAGCTTTCCCCCTTTCTCCAACCGCCTTGTAATTTCATGCTCAACTCTACCATCACTTGTTATTTCGGCCCCTAGGTAAGTAAATCTATCCGTGATCTTCAATGTCTTGTTGTTTATGCAGATATCCCTTTCCAGGTTTTTGTCCCGTCCCACCACCATCACTTCACTTTTCTCTTCGCTAACTTCAAGATCCACCAGTTTCAGTTGCTGAGTCCATTCATCCAGTTCCCTCTGTACGTCAACAATTTCCTCACCCCATATTACTATGTCATCTGCGAAGATCATATGATTTGTGTCTTTATTCTGTTTTTGTAGGTTTTCCTTAACCTTTCTTCCTACCCATTCCATTATTATATTGAACAGCATTGGCGACAAAACACTCCCCTGCTTTAATCCTCTCTGAATTTCAAACCATCCAGTTGGCCCTTCTGTGGTTCTTACTCTACATCGGTTCACCCTATATATTTCTCTTATCCAGTTCACTATGTATGTATCCACTCCCAGTTCCTCAAGACTTTGCCATATATATTTCCTGTTCACCATATCGTAAGCCTTTTTTATGTCAATGAACACCATATATACTTTCTTCCCAAATTCCCACTTCTTTTCCACCATCTGTCTCACTGAAAAAATCAAATCTATTGTGCTTCTCCCTGGCCGGAACCCATGTTGTTCTTCACCTAACAATCCCTCGCACTTAGTTTTCATTTTGTTCAGGAGAATTCTTTCAAACACTTTAGCGCATTGGCTCATCAATGTGATTCCTCTATAATTCTTACACAGTCTCCTGTTCCCCTTCTTGAAGATCGGTATCACTTCTCCTTTTCCCCAATCTTCAGGTACTGTGCCTTCCTTCCAAACTGCCCTCATCACTCTATACAACCATTGTACTCTCACCTGTCCTGCAGCTTTCACCATATCTATAGTAACTTCATCCGGTCCACCTGCCTTATTATTTTTCATTACTTTTGTTGCCTCTTCCAATTCTTGCCATGATGGTGGGTTTCCTTTTGACCTTTCACCTTTACTTATCTCCCCTTGGATTCCTTTGGCGTGCTCTTTTTCCTGTTCCTTGTTGTTCAAAAGGTTTTTAAAATAGCTCTCCCACAGCTTCCTTATCTCCGCAGCTGTCTCAATTGGGTTTCCCTCTTCTGTTTCCAATATTGAAGCCCCTTCAGTTGGTTTCCTCTTATTTCTCATCATTCTGTATAGGAGTTTTTGTTCCCTTCTACATCTTCTTCTAGTTTCTTTGTGAATTCGTCCCATGCTTTCTCTTTCTCTTCCCGTATTATTCTTCTGCACTCCTTTTTCTTGTTCTCTTTTAAGCCTTTCTTTATTATCTCCTCTCCATCCTTTATCTTCCTGCTCTTCCACCATTCTCTCCATGCTTTGTTCTTTTCCCTCACAGCTTTTACTGTATTCTCGTTCCACCATTCACTTCGCTTTGCCTTCTGATTAGCCCTTCCTGAGGTTCTCCCACAAACTTTTTCTGCTGCCTCGACAAAAGCTATCTTGAACTTTGACCATTCTTCTTCAACTCCTTCAGTCTCCTCTCTTGGCAATCCTGTCGTTATCAGTTCTTTAAACTCTTGTTTAGCTTCTTCCTTATTCAATTTCCATATCTGAATTCTTTTAACAGACTTCACTGTTCTCAACTTCATCGGTCGTATCTGAAAATCCCCTACCAATAGTCTATGATCGCCATCCATTGCAACGCTTGGGATCACTTTCACATTCTTTAATTTTTCTCCCCAACCTTCATCAGTAATAATGTAGTCGATTACACTCCTAGTTACTCCATCCCAGCTATACCTTGTAATCATATGATTTTCTCTCTTCCTAAATCTGCTGTTTCCCATTCGGAATCCGTTCCTTTGGCACAAATCCAAAAAGTTTGCTCCCTCCACATTCCTGTCTCCCCACCCGAAGGCGCCTAGAACTCTCTCATACCCCTTTCTATCCTTTCCTACTTGTGCGTTAAAATCTCCCATTATAATGTTACACTTTTCAATATTTATTTCCATTAGTTCTTCAAAACTTTCTTTTTCTTCTTTGGAGCAGCCTACTTGGGGAGCATAAATTTGCGCTACCTGTACCATCTCATTACCATTTTTAATTTTGATACTAATCATCCGTTCTGACAGATATATCACCTCTTCAACTAATTTTTTTACTCTGTCGTTTACTATGATAGCTACTCCATTTCTTGCTGTCCTGTCGTTCCCTTTCCAGAAAAGTTTGTATCCGACTTAAACTGCTTCTCTCCCTTTCCCTTCCTTTTTGACTCACTGAGTCCAAAGATGTCTATATTCCTCTCCTCCATCACTGTAATCAGTTCATCTACCTTCCCATTCAAACTAAGTATATTCAGTCCCAATTCTTAAATTTGTCGTTTTCCCATTCTCACTCTTTCGTAATCCATTTGTAAAATTCGTGGTCCGTTTGCACATTCCGGGTCGTCGTCTGCATCCGTCCTTTCCGAGGCTAGTTCCTGCTTTGAAAGCAAACAAAAATCCACTACTGGCTTGCTAAGCCTATCGTAGCTTCACCAGGGCCCCGTCAGCCGTCACTTTTCGGGGTTCCCGTAGAGCCTTCACAGCTACCGTAACGGTCTCGGGCCCACGAAGTCCCCACTGTACTTCACTCCTACAGGCAGTCCCCTACTGCCGTTGTCCGTCTCCCACTGCTTGGAGGGAGAATATATTTAGAAATCACACATTGAGAATGACACATAACATGACACCGCCTAGCCTGATATTGGTGGCTTGTACCTTTATCGTATCATGAGCACAAAGAAATCTGGAGGAATCTTGAGAAATCAGGCGAAGTCGATTTGCCACTAAGAAGTAGAAAGGAATTTCAGCCGTATTGCATCAGCTCAAGCCAAAATTTGAGTTGACAGCTAAACATTTATCCAAGACAGCTAGGGTTGCGTTGTAGCTTTGCTGGTTGGATCATTGTTGGTTGTTCTACTATTGGTTTGATATTTAAAGTTAACTCCACCACATGATAACGACTACGATTAGGGACGATTGAAACAGATCCAAAAGATATCTCTGCAGCATCAAAAACAAAGTGTCACTGTTTACTGAACAATTGAGTCAATTAAAGTAGAATGGATACTGAACGATAAATAATTGCAACTGTTAATCATAGGTGAATTTTTAAAGTTGGATTACGAGAAGACTAGCCTTTGATCCTGACTTATATTTCTTTTCCTGACTTGCTAGGGTTCAACTAGACCTCTGTCAAATGGAATCCGATTCTTTCGAGGAGGTTAGAGGCGGGCGAAATTGACCCAAATGATCAAACAAACGTAGCTTCATGATTCAGCAGTGACTCGAAGGGGGCAACTTTTGCAGAGTGGGCTGATGTTAAGGAGATCTGAATTCAAATGAATCGTAGGAATAAGAAAAAAACCCTTATATTTAATGCAGGACCATAAAATCATGTTTTTTTCTGTATATGTAATATATCTCAACATAGATCCAATACAATAATTATCTGTTATTATGGGTATTAATTTGAATTTTAAAAAAAAATTCTGCTTGCACTTCTATTTTAAGGATTTTTTGCTTTTTGTTTTTTTTTTTTTTTAATTTTTTTTGCCGTACCAATTTTTTAGGGCATTGAATAAAGGGCCAGAAGTACTCAGAGCTCTCTCTCTCTCTCTCGGTGTCTTAGTCTAATGACTAGTTCTCCCCCATGATAATCGCTCTCCAATTCTCTCGATCTTCGGCTCTTTCTTTTTTCAGTTAATTCCACAGCATGGATTTCGCAGCATCCTTCTTCTGCCGGGCATCACCCATCCAAATGCTGATATCCAGCCTGATCACTGGAATTGCCAGTACCGTTATTCCAATTGAGAGCCATCATCATCATGGGTTTACCAGGGAAAGGTAATGCGGTGGTTTCCCCTTCCCTTCCGCTCCACATGCGTTGTTGACCCTATTGGGTTCCTCCACCTTCAGAGGTGGTTTTCAGCCATCTTGGGCAAGTAGGTGCCCCACCCGTCGACGCTTACCTACCCTCCAAGGAGGCCGTTGGCATCTCGGGGTGTCTACTTATCCCGGTAGACCCTCGGTACTGTGCCATACATAACGTTTCCGCCTTCCACCACCAGACGATACGGTTTGGATTTTCCTAAGAGATCCTAGGATCCTTCAGGTCTTGGAAGGTAAGGATCTAACTCAAGAGTTAACCAGACTGAATTAAGGGAATCCAAATAAAAAAAAAAACTAATAAAAAATGAAAATATGGTCTCCTTCCTATATTGCTAATGACCCTTTCTTATTTCAGAACTGACAGTTAGAAGAGAAGATAGCGTAGCAGGGGCTTTTATGCAATCTTACAATGTCCCAGGATTATTAGGACGAACCGAGTGAGAACCTCAAGTTTGTATAAAGAAAAACTAGAAAACAAATCAAGGATTATAGAATAGGTTGTTTCAACAGGTGATTTCAAACACAATGAGAGAGTTAAGGATTTGTGATAATTTAGTTTATTGACTGATTGAAAAAGAAAATAGCCTCCTCTACTAGTTACAATAAAGATGAATAGAACAATTTTGGAATGAAAATTTTTATTTTCTTTTTTACTTCTAATTCAATCTGTAAATAACGCATTGAAAATCCTTGATTTGCGTTCTTTTGAAAGATTTTTTTTTAATATTCAATGAAATACGAATTTTTTAAACGTCTTTAATATTCGAGGAATTAATCTGTGACTTATTACTTTTCAAGATGTGTTCTAAAAAGTTATTTTCTTTCTCTCAAAGTAAAGGCAGATTATTGTCTGAGCATGCGCAGTCTTACTATTCCACTTGAACTTTTTACTTTCTGTTTGTCCATTTGTTTGATTATAAATATGATTTCTTAAAAACTTGGTCTGAGTCCACCGTAAAATATAAGCAAGATTATTTTAACATCCACTCTCCCCTTTCCTCTCCAGCACTACATGCTCCCAAGACGCGATAGCTGAGCGAATACTAATTACGATTATTATGTTTTCTTTGGGAAATATATATTGCAGCAAATCATTTTTTTGTTAATTTCACCATTTCCAATTTAGTTACTTCCGGAGTAAATAAAGATTTTCTTTATTTCTCTTCCTCCTACCAGATGGTTATAATTAAAGTTCCCCACTTGTGCGCGGTCTGGAGACCTCATTATTGCACGGATAGTAATCCAACTTTGTATATAGGCTATGTAGAGCATGGGGAAGAGAATTCCAACGGAAAAAAATTACTTCAAAAAGTTGCCACCAGGTGAAAAAGTGGCGCTGCAACATCTTAAACAGACGATGGGAATGCAATATTTTAATGCTTTTAGAGTGGCTGTTCAATATTCCCACCGTCTGCGTCGATGACATGCTGGAAGCGCAGGACAGCGTGCTCAACAGTAGCACGAAGAGTATCACGTGAAATGGCTGCAACATGACGAATGATATTGGCTTTCAGTTCAGGCAAGGTCCGTACGCATCCCTCATAAACACGATCTTTCAGGATTCCCCACAGTCAGAAGTCACATGGATTAAGGTCTGGTGAACGGGCAGACCACGCCTCTGGAAACACGCCTCAGAACACGATCATCGCCGAAGCGGGCACGAAGAAGTTCCTTTACTGGGCGACCAATATGCGGTACTGCACCATCTTGCATGAAAACTGTTGTCTCTAAATACCCGCGTTCTTGCAAGGCTGGAACTACATGCCGTGACAAGAGTTGACAGTAACGTGCACTTGTAACAGTGCAACGGAAAGGATCTGCAGGTGTCATCGCCTCAAAAAAAATTAAACCCAGAATGAAATCCGCGGTGATTCCACAACATGCAGTCACGTACTGGGAATGCACCACATGGGGGTTTGAGGAATCCCACACGCGTCAATTCTGCGTGTTCACAGCGCCGTCAAGCGTAAAATGCGCCTCATCTGTCCATAGAATGTTTCAGGGCCATGCATCGTCGAAAGCCATTTTAGCCAAGAAACGAAATGCGAAATCTGATCGCGTTTGTGGATCTTGCGGCTGTAATTGGTGCAGTATCTGGATCTTATATGGCTATCAGTGTAGAATGGAACGCAAAACCTTTCGCACAGTGGACCATGGAATTGTTAATTCACGTGCTACTGCTCGCGCACTGGTCGCTGAGTACCAGGTCACTGACGCTCTGTCAGCTATTGCTACTGCCCCTTCTTGGACAACGTCCTCCTCAATCGGGCGGCGAGCTCTTCCTGGCAGCAAACCTAACTCCCCTGTCTCTTCGAATTTCTGCATCATCTTTCGTAAGCCCCTTGCCGTCATGGCTCCTGTTCGCAATCCCTTCAAACGACCTTATTCTCGCAGTGCTGATACACTATAGCTGATGTTCTGGTAATAGAGCTTCACCAGGAGCGCACATTCTTTCTTTTCAATGGCATGGTGATTTCTGTAGATTGGTCATTCACAGACGCATTGCGCTTTTCACACAGCGTCACTTTTTCCCCTGGTGGCAACTTTTTGAAGTATTTTTTTTTCATTGGAATTCTCTTCTCATGCTCTTCATAGCTTATATACAAAGTTGCATTACTATCCGAGCAATAATGCTGTCTCCAGACCGCGCAGAAATGGGGAACTAATTATAAGCACCCGGTATTTTCTGAAAATCAAAGGAGTTATAGGTATAGGTATGCTTTGATGGAATGCTGCTTCTTTTGAGTCCCAAGCTATCACCTTCCTCATCTCATAAGTGAAATCGATGTAAAGATAAGATAGTGCCGAAAGATTTATAAAGACAATCCAGAATGCACTTAGCCAGACCTAAGGCTGGTTCTGCACACTAGGATGCAGAACGAGGATATTTGGAACAAAAAAAAATATCACTGAAAGCGCTCTTAAGGGAAAAAAATAGAGCCTTGTGTGGTTGCTTCACACAATTTCGAAAACTTGCCGTTTGCCAGTTGCAGTTTGGGTAAAATGGCGACGTGTTACTTTTGTGAGCGGCTCGCTTAGATCGCGATTAAAGCTGCCGGTCGCCGAAGCGACATGATTTTGCAGCTTAGTTTTGCTAATAATTCTCAACTCATTTCACAGTAAAGTTAAAGACTAGGGAACAGTGGAAGAGAATGTGGTGAATGAAGCCGTGGATTGAAACCACTAGCAAAGAATGCCCAGATTTCAGCGTGAAGTTAATACTGTCGTAGATTTTAAATAATTTTTTCTCTCCGCCAAAAGTGCTGATGTCGACTTGCTTCTAATATTTCCTGAATTTAGAGCTCGTCGTATTTAAAGCAACTAGCAAAGTTTTCAAGCAAGTGGGAGATTTTCGGTTTTAGGCAAGTTTTCAAGAGCGTGTATAGCGGACACGAAGGAACCAGACTATCTCCACTCTTGGAATAAGAATGATGGTTAATTTAACAATGCCAGAGAAAGATAATATTCAGATATCTTCAGACGTATGAGAATGAAAGATGAGTGACAAATGATAGGCATTGAAATCATCGAAGCGAAATTAGATTAAATCTATATTAGATTGTGTTCCAAATGCGGAAGTGAGAAAATGTTTGGAGAGACCAATGATTTTGTGATTAATTAATTTGATATGAAATAATCTTTTAAACGTCCAACCCAAAAACCACAATGTTTAGAAATACTTCAAAGAAGAGAGCAATAACAGTAATATTCGATAACTTTAATCAAAACTAAGGCAATAATAATCTTGAAAGAATCTCAACAGTAAGTTTCAACGAATTAAATATAACACAAGTATAGACTAAATAGTGTATAAGGATGGTAGTTGGACACATACTTCAATTTATTTTCTTTGAGTTTTTTTTTACACAGTGCATTTACACTTAAAATTAAATTCTAAAAGTTTTTTAACTCTTTCTTCTCATATTACGGAGCGCCGCAAACCCCTTTAATACCTGTACGGGTATAAAGATACTCTTATGGATACTACGAGGGTATTAAAGAAGATCACTATTCAAATGAGTAGTAAAAAGTTACTGGTAATAAAAATACTATCTATTCGTACGTTTTTTACCTGTAATATATGTTATTTGTTTAAAATTAGTTTATATTTTACGTGTGTTAATTGGACAATTTAAAATGTTTGATAAAAAACATACATGCTTAAAAATAAAACATCTAAAAGCACATACATACGGGAAGCTTTTCGGATCCGTTACGGCCTCCTTTGTCAACCTACAGCACAATGTCCAGGCTCACTATATATGGGGAGGGTCTTCAATTAATCCGCAGTGGCTTTTAATCTTAACCAATGGACTTTCTTATTTCTATTCCTTCAATGGGGACGATGTGGATGACGTGATTTTTGACGTAATGGAAACTTTCCAACATTCAATCGAGTTGTTGTCGTTGAGCGATTGATTAACCATTGTTGTTATGAAGTGTATTATCGAATATCTTGTTTATTTTCTTGAAGATTTCTTTTTTCTTTTATATCGCTTATATCTATGATTATTGATGTAACTTATGTGCTTATACTTAGGTTAGATACTTGTGTGTTATATGGTTGTAATATAGAAATAATATAAGATTTCATCATTTCACGAGTTATTAGGTCGAATTAATGACAAAACTTTCTGAATATTAATGTTATGAATTTGTTTAAATATAAGTATTTAAAATATAAAATAAATTATTTGAGAATTTTCCTTTCAGATGTATTTTTATTAGAGAAAATAATTACCTACTGTCCTCCAAATGAGAGTTGGCCGCCCTGTTTTGTGAGCTCTGCGCATGTAGAATCGATTAGTCTGGTCAGGCACTTCCGTCTGATCTTCTGACAGGTATCTGCCCTTCTGCTAATCGCTGGTTACTTATCAAAAGGCAATTGTATTTATAAATCATTAAAATATTTATTATTAGTGATTAGTATTGAAATAATGCTAAATGTTAGAGAGAAGTTTTATTTTGCGTTATCAACATGTCAGCGGAGAAAAATAGCTGGAAGGACTCTTCATCGTCAAGCAAGAGAAATACTTGTCTCTGTGAAGGGATACTTTCAAAACCTAAAATCTGAGAGACACAATTTATAAATGAAATTCTCTACATAAACAAGTATTTTTCTAAGTTACAACTTCTCCGATAATAAAACGTTAGCCTATTATAAGTTAACTATATATTCTCAGTGAGAACAGACGCCGCGCAGTCGTCCATTTTGACAGGAAAACAATTGATCAGCTACCGGAAGGGCTGCGCAGTTCAAACTTCCGCCGGCCAACTCTCATTTGGAGGACAAATAGATCGAGAAAAAAAAATGTTTTTTTTTTTCTTTTTCTAAACCGTATGTGTGTTTGGATTTCATTTTTCTAACATGAAATCTTAAATGTTAGTTATTTAAATGAATTATTTAAATAAGACAACAACTAATCGTATCTAATACGAAGATATGAGTGTTTCATTAATTCACTCTATGAACTTTTATTTTAATTAGTCCCGATGAAATACCAAAAACAGCCACCAAGCGTAGAGTAAGTATTGTAGTATTTTCATAATTTCTACATTAGTTTTTAACATTAATTTCATCCATTAATTCATTATGTCATTGAAAGTAAATCAAAAATTCTGATGTATTGATTTTTTTTTTTAATTCAAATAGTATTTCATTACGAATATCCTTCTCTCATTTAAGGCGTGTTTTTCATTAGTAATCTTTTTTGTAACAGTACGCAGTATAGCAGCTTTTTCATATATCAATACATGAAAATTTTGTGTTTTATATGAAATGAAAAGAAATTTTGCTTAGTCAATTCTTTGTTTTTTATATTTTGATGTTTTTTAATATGAAGGGCCTTTGTTATGTCTACTTTTGTTGTTTTTTTTATGTTTTCTGAGTTCACTGAACTTTAAGATATTGGGAGATCCAACTGACGATGGTCAAGAAACCTGAAATACGCTATCTTGGATTTCCAGTATCACAATAATTCAAAAACAGATCAGTAAACGTTTAATCTTGTGCGTTTGTTTTTTTGTTTTTTTTGTTTGTTTTTTTATATTTCATGTCATCAAATTTTTTTTTAATATTATTTTAATTATAAATTAAATTTTACGTGAAAAAAAAAATAAAATGATGAGAGAAAAAAAATAGAAAATCATGAAATTTAATTCTAAAAAGAGGGTTTTTTTTTCATAAAGAAATATGAGTATTGGAACTTTCTTAATTAACAAAAGTAAAAAGACTGATTATCTATATATATAAAAATGAATGTTTCTTTCTTTCTTTCTTTGTCCCGGATACACTCCTAGGCCCTTTGACCCATCTGGACCAAACTTTGCAGAATTACTCTTTAGGACCCTATGGAAAAGATAGGCTACCTTAGAACCCGGATCCACCCCCCAAAAGGGGTTGAAAATGGGGTAAAAGCCCTGAAAAACCCAATATCCACCTGGTGGTGAAAATAAGATCTACACAAATATTGTGTAAAGGGAAAAATTAGCTCTCCTATGGGGTGCAGGGACACCACACTTGTGTGGGTGGAAGGCGATACGGCTATCTATGTGTCCCACCACCGACCAACACCAGGACCGTATATTTAGGGCCCCTTCTCGGGCCCCCCAACTCAATTGTAAAAAGGGATAAATTCGCTCCACCACACTTGGGTGGGGGGAAGGCGACAAAGAGCCTTCTCTGGCCCCGCAAGTCAATTGCAAAAAGTGAAAAATTCGGTCTCCTAAGGGGCGCAGGAATACCACACTTGGATGGGGGAAGGCGACATAAGGGCCTAAATGTTCCACCATCGACCGACACCGGGACCGAATTTTAGGGCAATTTCTCGCCCCCCCCCCTTAAGTCAATTGCAAAAAGGGAAAAATTCGCTCTCCTATTGGGGGGGGGGGGCAGGGATGCCACACTTGGGTGGGGGGAAGGCGACAAAGGGCCTAAGTTTCCCACCCCGACCAACACCGGGCCCTTTCTTTCTTTGAGTGGCATTTCTTTCTGTTCTTCAACATAGCATTTATCCAACCACACGTGGTCGGGTCATCACCGTGTTTTTGCGCTGCCCTATCTCTAGAAAAGAAAGATGTATTATCAAATGCTCCTTCAATGTCAAGAAAAGCTGCAAGAGGTATTTCTTTGTTTTCAAGTGTGGTTTCAATAATGTAGACAAGGCTATGAAGAGCCGCCTCAGTTGATTTCCCAACTTGATAGGCATCTTCGTTTGGGTGTATTGGAAAAGTCCTAAGTACACCCTCCCTAATAAATTTATCAATTAGCTTTTCCATAGTTTTCAGAAGAAAAGATGTTAAGCTAAACTGGTATAAAAGCTTTGGCATCGACATAAGAAGATCGACCCGGCTTGGGAATAAACACAACCTTGACAGGTCTCCATTGAGATGGAATATAACCCAGTGCTAGGCTTGCTCTAAAAATATTTCAAAGAGATGTAGCTAGAAAGCTTATTCCTTTTTGTATAAGGGCTGGAAAGATTTGATCTAATCCAGCTGATTTAAAAGGTTTGAAAGTAGATACCGCCCATTCTACCTTTGATCGATCGATGGCCAGACGCGCAGTTTGCCAATGGTTAGTTTTCTAAATAGAAATTAAATCTTTTAAAACAGTGGTTTATCAAATTTGCCAAACTAATGCCATCTACCTTAATTGGTTTTCCTAATTTGAAGTAAGAAATTGTTATTTATTTCAGAAAAGAAGAAAAAAACATACTGAACTAAAATAGCTTGTACGCCGTGCCAGTCTTTATAAGTAAGTTTCTCCTATGCATTACGTTATTGGAATACAACAAAGAGTGTAGAAAAATACATTTTTGCTTATCAGAATTTTAATAAATAAGCAGTAGACATTTATTTGCATACATAAGTATATTTAAGTTAATCAAGTAGCTTTTATTTTCATTCATGACTGCTTTTATTTTAAGAAACCAGATCCAATTTTTTACTTTCCTTCAACTAGGGTTGTGTGAATGTAAAGTATTCAAGAGCATATTGTCATCAATATTTTTTTTTATCTACATTACTTTTATTAATTTAACCTTTACCAAATTGCTATTTGAGTTCAAGGTTCTTTGAACCCCCGCTCCCAAAGAAGTCCACACTGATTTTGAAGTCCTCAGAGTAAACACATACGTATTAATCAATCTACACTGATTTTGAAGTCCTCAAAGCAAACAACAACAAAAATTATTATTATATATGCCTACTACCATTGGCACTTTTCAAGTGCCAATGTAGTAAGCATATATAATATTTAATATAATGGCACGTTAAATAATCTTGTATTTGAACAAAAAAATTAATCAAGTATCGCTATGAGATTGTGTTATTTAACAAAGTATTATTTGGGTTAAGATAACATACAAAAAAAACAGACAGGAAAAATCTCTATATAGTATTTCTCAAAGGTGTTTTTTTGTCGGTTCGCCGTATCTCCCCTAATACTTCATTAAAATCAATGATTGAGACATCATTCTGAAGATCACCGCTTATGACGAAAAATAAGCAAATTGTTTAAAATTAATATTTTCGTTAAAAAAATTTATTTTAAAAACCCTTTTATAAAAATGTAGAAGGCTGTTGAGTCTGTTTAACTAATATGCAGAACAGCTGTTGTTGTTGTTTATTATTTCTCAAAGGTGTTTTTTTTGTCGGTACGCCATATGATAACGTTTCTATCTGACAAAGACAATACCTGCTTTTTAAATGTTATACTCTTCAAAATAAAATACCTTTTAATAATAAATAATTGCATTTGCTTATTTCCACATTATTATATTACTATTCTGTGACTGAATTATTCGCACGGATCTACTACTAACTTTATAAATGTAGAGTATTATCTTGAGAATAGGGTAGTGTTTGGCTAAGTCAAAGTAGCAGAGTTGTTAAACACAATACAGAGAATATAACTATAATGAGGAGGGCAAAAATAACACTATACGTGAAATTTATCGGAAAATTTAGATAAATTTATTATGACTTAGTGTTACCTTAATTTTAGCTGTTTTGGAAATTATTTTTGATATACCGAAATACATCATTAGATGTTGCTACAATTTTCTTTAATAATATACCCTTTTCTTCAGTTGTTCCAAGAGGCAATGAAGCTCTGCAGAAGCGAACTCTTTGACAATCAGTTCTGCTTTTTCGATAATCATCATTGATGCTCACATCATTTTAGTGCAAAGTATTACCAAGAGTGGTGCAATTGTTTCGGTGGAGAAAGCAAAGATCAAGTATCAATTGAACTCGAATACACGGTTTTAATAAATAAATTATCACAACTGCAATGTAACGGCTTGTATTTTTTTCTTAGTGTAAATGCTTCTTTATTGCTTTTTTGTTTTTTCTATTTTAAGTTTTTTTAATATTTCAATAAAAATTAATACACTATTAGATTGGCTTGTTTTTCTTTACTTAAATAATCTGCAATACTGTATTTACAACCTTTGTGACTATTATCAAAATAAAAACCTTTACTTTTTTTCTTTAGTGCACTATTGCTTTTTATCAAGAACTCATGGATGGACGGTATCTGAATAAACAACAGTAGAATTGCATCGAAATAAAGGAACAATATTCCTTTTCAAATATTGACTGAACTTTTCTTATTAAATCGACCCAACGATTTCATTTTTAAATATTGTATAAACTCAATTACCCCATTCGCGGATCCTCAGTATTTCAGTTTGAAATTAGATTACCAGCAATTAAACACAAATGTCCCGTCGTCGTTTTTTTTCTTCTCTTCAAGTAATCATTTTGCACTAAATACACTGCTACAAAATTTAGGGGATATTGCGAAATGAATATAATACACCAAAAGTACAGCGGCATTTGAGTTTATTTATTAAAGAACATCATCAAAGAAGCAAATGACACGAAAATTGGAGTGGCTTAATTAGCAAGTGAGGCGCAGAATTATCGGGATTGAGCTGGATATGACACATGGACGGGGGTTAACATTCTCATATCAAACGTGAAAAATGTATCGCACATTGTCTGTTCAGTAGGATGTATGCTCACCTGATACTGCTACAACACACTGACAGCGAAGAGACATGGAGAGGATGAAATTGTCCAGCAGTTCGTGTGGGATTCGTGGCCATTCGAGCACCTGGGCAACTTCCAGCTAAGTGTTAAGGGAGGAGATCGGTGTTCGGCAACACGTCTTCCAAGTGACGTCTCGATGGGATTCAAGTCTGGAGAACGTGAATGCCAGTCCATGCGCTCGATTCCAGCCTCTTGAAGCATGTTGTTGACGAGATGCGCACAGTGGGGCCGTGCATTATCATCCATAAAAAGAGAGACTGGGATACCACTATAGGCTGTAGAATTTCATCCCGATATCTTACAGCATTCACCATTCCATTTCTAACAAAATGGAGGTTGGTACGACCACCAATGATGCCTGCCCACACCATGATTTCACCTCCACCAAAGGAATCCACTTCCACGTTCACGCCAGATCAGGGCACAACGATTGTCAGGCTACAGACTGAATCTTGACTCGTCACTGAAGAGAACCGTGGACCAACTTCTGCGATGTTCAGCAGTTAACGGAATGCATATCATTGGTCTCCCGGCGTACAGTTCACCGTGACGGAGTCGATTTCGCACGGTCTGAGTATACACCCGTCGTCCATTAGCAGCGAGAAACTGTCCCCGCAGCTCAGTCGCATTGCTTCGCCGGTGCTGTTCCTTCGTGCTATTAGCGTCAAGTAGCGATCATCTCTTGCAGTGGTGGCACATGGGCGGCCCTGCCATGGTCTTCTTCGTACTGTACCAGTCTCTCTGAAGCGATTTCAGAGTCTGCTAATCACGCTTGGGAGGTTCCAATCGCTGCTGCCACTGTCGTGTGTTTGGCCAGCTTCAAGATGCCCTATGACTCTCCATGCTTCAGATTCGGGTAAATCATGTTGCAAGGGCATTTTCAGGTGACACTCAACGATTCTGCCACTTGTTGTTGATTCAGGAAAGTAGAGATAACCCAGCAGCGCAGGCCTCTTTATACAGGTTTGTGGGCAAATTATGGGCAATGTGCAAATTAACCTTTTGCATCCCATTTGCATATTCAGACAACTTCTATTTTCGTGTCATTTACTTCTCTGACGATGTTCTTTAATAAATAAACTCAAATGCCTGTTTTTTTGGATGTATAGTGAAACCTCTGGTTACGAATGACTCAGGTCACATTTAATAATTTAATTTATTTATTTTACATTTAATAATTTAAATTATTTATTTAATTTTCTTTCTCTTTATTTAATACGTGAAGCACACGTATTATTGCGTTTTGTCAGGTAAACGACTGGATGTTAATAAAAAGGAACGATTCTTTCATCTTGAAACGGATCATATCTATTTCATTGATTTCAATGTTTCGGGTTACGAACGTTTCAGGTTACGAATCTAGTTCTGGAACGAATTAACCTAAGATACCACTGTATTACAGTCATTTCGCAATATCCCATAAATTTTGTGAGCAGTGTACAAAAAAAACCCAAACAAAACGAAATCAGGTCTGCACTGTGGTCACTGGGGCAGCTACAGCTGATAAATCGAATCTTGATAAGTGTTCTTATGAAGGACTATTGGAGGGCTGCATCGTCATTTTAATCTTTCTGGTCTTTGTGGCTTCAACTGTACGTGTCAGGTCAAGTTATTTATTCCACAGAATCACCATTAATTGTATATTTTAACATTCAAAGCCCAACAGGGCAGTTATTTATTAGTACTGGAACTGAAATGCTCGGTAAACACAGTCAGAACGAAATCTACACAAGAGAAGAAAAACAAAAAAACAAAAAACTGTGGATGAGATGCGAGATCTCAGCATGACCTGAATATTTAGCAAGAGTTATGGGGAAGGTTTTCGATGCTTTAGAAAGCAAAAAACAGTGATTTCTGAGCAGTATTCGTCTGAACAGATACTTAATGCCGATATTTTTAAAAAAAATGTTTCAACATGTTATCAAACGAAGTCACATGATCAACGACCATAAAATTTAACAAACAGGAGAGATCAGAGAAACTGACGTTGGAAAGAAGAGTCGGTGAGAGGGAGTTGTTTAATTAAAACCAGCTGAAAACCTATATGTTGTTTCCTTATGAACACTACACCGTAAAGATATTGTTTCAATTTTTTTGAAAAACAAAAGGAAATAAATAAATAAATAAATAAATATCTTTATGGTGCAGGCATACATGTGCAGTTTTGTATTTTCTTCACTATAAAGAAAATAAATTTTCTAGAAGAGATTCAGATAAAGGCTTATATAATTCCGTAATGGGTCCTTTTATCGCTTTAGTATATTCTAAGTCACATTCTTCCTAGCACTATTGTATCTCTTTCTTCGAAAATGTAAGTTCTTTAAGCTTCCCTATTTGGAAAAACACTTGTATTATTTTTTAAATGACATTTACATCTAAAAATGTGGACCCGATAGCCGAGTGGATAAGGGCGCTTGAATGTGGGTTGGAGGTGACGGGTTCGATCCCATGTCTCGGTGGAGGGCGGGGATTTTTCCAGGTTCCATTTCCTCTAAACGGGTTCTAAGATCTATCCAGGTGTTCTTATTTGTCTGTTATAATTATTTAAAATACGGATCATCCCTATTCAAGGTAATATACGTAATATTTTCTTAACTGAATATTACAATCTATTTCTAAATCAAAACTGTTCATGCTTTCAATTAAGCTAAACTATCGCAACAGACACCATCCGCCTTCTAGGCCTCCCAGAAATTCGAATAAGCTGTAAATCAAAATATTTTTGTTCTCTTATGAATAATATTGCAGCCATTCTTTGAGTATGAATTTCAGAAATTTCATAGCATCTTAAATACTTTCTTAATGTTGAGAATTTTCTTAATAATAAATAAAATTCGTATTTCTGGAGTCTGATGTGAGACAAGAAAATCCATCAAGAGGATAAATGAAAAATAGTAAATAACTTCAATAATATATTCATTAATGTTACTTCTTATTTGATTCCTTGATGTAAATGAAATGGTGAAGGATAAAAATTCAGTAATTTATACAGTCAGCAAAAAAGGTATATTTGACATGCTAACTTTCTAATACCCGCATAACAACATCAACAAGGTTCCAGAATGCCAAAGAAATTAAAAACAAATTATCAAAAAATTAGTCTAAAAAGGCTTTGTTAATGCCAGTAACAATCAAAAAAAGATCGTTTTTAAATTTCGTGATGGGCCAAGATTCCTTTGACTGGAAAAAAACAAAAACAAAAAAACGAAATAATAAAGGACTAATTTACACAATTTGAGATTTCGAGTAAGAGGGGCTGGGCCTCTTGGGTCACCATCTCCCCGCCTTTTATTCGCCTATGATGAAAAAGACCCACTGAGAATTCAAAAGATCATCAAACCTATTTCGTGAGATGTGCAACCTTATAACTCTTATTTATTGACCAAAATCAACTCATCGCCATTTTCTTCCAGCAACAAACAGAGCATAATTCTTCACTCGATGATCCTTTTTGCAAAACCAGAAAAGTGATATTATTTAAATATGTAATCGAAGAATTAGTGGAACTTTAGCAAGCGAATTACGACATGAGAATCTAGGATAATACATTACTGCATAATTTCAGATATTGGTTTTGTGAGTAAGGATTTGAAAAGCTGGTGCCAGAATTTTTTTCACAACTCAACATTAGTTGCAATGGATTTTTGGTATTACAGTTCAATACATTCAATTTGACTATTTAGCAGATTTCTGTAATAAACTTTAAGTTAGTTCTTTTATAAGAGAAGTTCTAAAATTTCGACATATTCTTAGTAAATATATAATTTTAATTTAAGTATTTGAATGCCTGGAATTTTACTGAACGGGATATTCGTTGTTATTTATGGAAAAAAATAAAATAGTCGTTTGCTCTATTAATCTTCGCAAATCCGGATGTTACTCTTCTCAAAACACAAATAAACTATGATATTGACCCAGATCGAATGTCGTGGAATCTCAGGTGCAAAATGTCTCTCTCACTAACACGTCTAGTGTTCTTGTTTGTTGCTGCATTTGCATTACTTGAAAAAGGTGAAGCATCTTGTGGAATAGGTTTTAAATGGAATCCTTTGATTAAAAAATGCGTACTCGTGAAATGCCCAGACGGTAAAAAATTCGATGACAAGACAGGAAAATGCATTAAGTGTCGGGTAGGGTTGGAACCAAATCTCCGCAAATGTACGTAAGTCACAAAATAACATCAGAAAATATATACTAGAATACTTTATCATAATGCACCATTAATATAGTTTTATATGATATCATATATTTACTGGGAATACAAAATTAAGCTTAGAAGCTATTTGTTTATATTTAATAAGTTTATTGATGTTGTACTTTATTTAAATCTCGTGTAGATTGGTTTACTATTTAATTGGGATTTACTTAACAGCAACTACAAATATATACTTCGACAGATGCATGTACATGTGACTTCTAAGTGAAGAGTAATTCATACTACAGGTGATAACCCAAGAAATTTTTGCTCTTAAATGAATTACTTTTCTGCTAGTGAGATTTTCTGATCAATATAAATTTATATATTCTAAAGTAAAGATTTTATATCAATGATCAGGTCGAAACTGATTGCGATAATTCGCTTTTTTGTTCGAAATGCTATCAAGAGAAGTCACTGTAAATTTTTATAACGGAAATGATGAGGCGACTCAAGATACAAAGAAAACGCGGTATTGATGCTTAAAAAAAAGAACATCTATCAGCTTTGTAAAAATTACCATCACTACACAATGTTATGTCTTATCTGAAGGTTTGTCGGTTGCCCAACCTCCTATCTGCTATTCATTACCATGATTATTTATAACACAATATCTTTGCTATGTATAAATTGGTGATCTTACGTAGACATATTTGAAGGATTTTACTAAATTATTTCAAACTAATCGAAAGAATCTGACTTACCGGTACTCAGAAAATAAAGTAATAATATAAACATACATTCACTCTTCATTATTGGTAATCAATGAGGCATCTTTAATGATAGCAACACTGATTAGTGTAACAAAAGAAGTAAGCAATTTTTATTTTTACACATAAACCCGCGATGTCGACTTTTTTATTACTTATTTGTAGCTAAACCAATGTCCTAAAATCTCTAAAATAAAGATCGTGGTAAAAGCTTTGAAAACTATGTGATGATTAGACTTTGAAGATAGGAAAATCGCCAAAAAGTGGAAATTTGTATCAGCCACCATTTTGAAACAGGTGATCCGATTTCGTTGAAATACAATGCTAGCCGAGTTCTTAAAGAGTGTCTAGCACTTACAAAGGTTTTAGCTGAAAAGCTCAAAATTTACGGCAGCTATCTTCGTTACGATTTTTAGGTCGAGCCCCACTTTTAAGTCCCGACCCCCTGAAAACCAGTAAACAGATTTCGACTTTTTTGTTCCTTAATAAATTACTTATTGTAGTTAAACCAATACACTAAAATCTTTAAAAATTTTATGGCAAAACCTCTAAATACAACTTGAGTATAAGGCTTTGAAGATAGGAAATAATTGAAAGGCATCTATATTCGTGATCTGGGACCCCTGATCGGCGCTTGTCACAATGACCCGGGCTGATCTGTTCAAGTAGGAGAGAACGGAATAGTGTATTTTTCCTTTGGTA
>JAFIDM010103573.1:0-25469 GCA_023159025.1 Thereuonema tuberculata | reverse complement strand
AATGAAATACTTCAACATTTTACAACTTCCTAAGTGAAACCTTTATTAGTCTGTCTTTTCTTTTTATCAGAAGAAATAAATGAGACTATTTCCACGGTTGTTTGTCATCCTAGTGTCCACCAAGCCCTCTGTGAAATGCTGATAGTCCTGTTGGTCGAAAGGGGCTGTGGGTCTAAACCATATCCTCTTCCAAGTCCTTCATGGCCTGTAGTAGAACATCCCAGTGCTTCTAAAGTCTTTTGTTCAACTTCAACATTTCTGTTCTTTTTTTCAAATTGCAATATACACTAAAACGATTAGACCGATGTCCTTAGAATTTTCTACAATGTTCATAATTTGAAATATGAGTCCATTTATTTTAGTCTCTATTTCCCATTCTTGCAAATATCCCCCTCCCATTCTACAATCCAATGCTAAAGCGTTTGGGAAAGAATTTTATTGAAATTTGGAACAACGTTAATTTTGGGACTCAATTTAAACATGAACAATTTAAACATGAACTCGAGTTGTTTTGTCTCCACTCGTCAATTTCTCAAAAGTGACCTCCTCTAATAAAACAGTTCGAACGATTTTATTATTATTTTATTTCTGTTCTTTTATTTATACATCAAAATTAAAACGTTTAAGATCAATATTTTTATTTATATTTCTATATATTCTTATTTACGGTCTTAAAAAAAGGAACACAATTGATTCGGTGTCATTTGATACTTTTTGTTGTGTTTATGTTTCTACAATGATTCTGAAAACAAATAAGAAAATTCCTTAGTTTAAATGTTTAATAATGAAGACATAATTTCAGTTCATTTGAATAATAAATCTAAATTAAACAATGTCTCTTTCGATTCCATGGAATTTCAGTTATAGAATCTATATTTTGAAAGATAATCATATTTAGGTTAATTTTAATTTGATTCAGATGCTTCAAGTTTAAATCGTTATGGTAAATTAATGAAGGCGATTATCGAATGCTAATATTAAGAACACTCCGTTACTATGCGTTGGAGGGGAGTGGGTAGAGATCAAAAAATCCTATTTTTATTATTTAAATTACATTAATGTAAATATTTTAAATAGAACCATTAACAAGTTTCATACCAAGTTTTGTAGAAATCGGCTCACCCGTTTCAGCGTGATGAGTTAAAGCAGAAGAAATGTTTCCAACTGAATAATCGCATTTTCAATCGTGTGATTTGTTTCTCTCTGTGGTTTCAGTAGCAGAACTGGAAAAGACCAAATCTCACAGAAGAAGTTTCTCTGTTAAGTTTTCATCAGATTCACTAATACTGGATATATGTTAACGTATGATTTGTTTCTCTCTGTGGTTTCAGTAGCAGAACTGGAAAAGACAAAATCTCACAGAAGAAGTTTCTCTGTTAAGTTTTCATCAGATTCACTAATACTGGATTTATGTTATCACGTGATTTGGTTCTTTGTGTGGTTTCAGTGGCAGAACTGGAAAAGACAAAATCTCACAGAAGAAGTTTCTCTGTTAAGTTTTTATCAGACTCACTATTACTGGATATATGTTAACGTGTGATTCGTTTCTGTGAGTGGTTTTAGTGGCAGAACTGGAAAAGACCAATTCTCATAGAAAAAGTTTCTCTATTAAGTTTTTATCAGATTCACTAACACTGGATATATGTTAACGTGTGATTTGTTTCTCTATTTGTTTTCAGTGGCAGAACTGGAAATATAGAGAATCCTATTTTTCTGTATTCTCTTTAACAATAATCAATAATGCGTTTACAGAGTAATGACGTCACTCCACAGTATCGACGGCAACGAAGTATGCGCCATTTTTAAAATGTCGTGGAGTAGAAAAGATGTTGAAACTTTCATTGATTGTTTAATTAAATCAGTTATTTAATAAAACTTAATGTTTAATTTAACTTTATTAATTTTCCTTACAAAATTTTCATAAGGAACTGTGAATTCTACACAGACATATCATCAAAACGTTGAATCTCCTCGTGATTGGTTCTTTTGTATAAAAAGCAGCACCAATCACGTGCAGTATTCCTTCCCGCTTCACTTCTGGTCTGAACGGAATATAATTTTTTTTAGTGACAGAGACGCAAGGAATAAATCACAAACTGAAAAGTAACACAGAAACTTCTTCCGTGTAATTACTGCCATAATATTTTTGTATGTGTTATCATTCCTATTGGAAACAATAGTAAAGTTATACTTTTAACGAAATGTCACGTGATTAATTTTGGAATATTTATAAATTATGACTAAACATTGAATAATTAAATTTAAGTAAGGAAAGTTGAACAATGCTTTAATCAAAGACTATCGCGAGACGTGCATCTTTGATTGTGATCAGGTTGCCGCGTGAATTGGGTTTGTCAGATGTTAGAAGTAAAAAACGAAGATGGCTGTGATCAAGTAGGTATAAATAAATAAAAGGGATGGATTGAAATATCCCGAAGAGAGGTAAAAAGAAGATTAATACGTATCTAATTCCGTGTAAAGTGCCTATGTTAGTTCATTCGTAAAGACTTCCATTGTGCCGAGAAATTAAATGCATATGTGGAACATATGCATTGCCGAATCAAATAAAGTCGTAGGAATTGGCTTTATTAAGTGCATCGTGCAAGTACGTATACAAGAAAGTTTCATACGATTGAAGACATCAAGTAAGTGAAGAATTTTGAACATTTAGACGCGTATTTACAGTGATACATATTAACAGAACAGTCCATCGTTTTACAGAATAGTTGACATAAACACATTTATGACCACCATATTTAACAGTGAAAGACTCAAATAATATCTGTTAATGAATAAATGGTTCCAGTGAAGTTTATCAACTTTTATTGAACTATAAATGTAGTGTAACTTTTAAAGTAGTGATATCCAAGTTATATAAACTATCTGCATTACCATACCAATGATTATGTACAACAAATAGTATATAAATTACATATTATATAATACATATATTGTTTACTGTTATTTATTAATACTTATTAACTTTAAGAAGACAACAACAATAATAATTAATGTTTAAAAATAATATAGGCCAATGATTCTCACTGCCATTTTTTAATATCTCTTTCTGAGAAATTAATAAATAATTAAAATAAGTAAGTATTTCTAATATTTTTGATACTTGATATTGTCTATTCAAAAACGGACATTTTATTGTTTCTATGTTATTCTGTAATCTCATTTCAAAAACTACGAAATTACTAAATAAATAAAAAGAATCTATTCTTCAATATATAAATATGGAAAGATAAATAACACTTTTTTTCGGATTTAAATATAAAAAATTCAGAATTAAAGTGATATACTGACATGTGTACCTTGAAAGACAGGAAGAAAATAAATGTCATTTTAAATAAAAGAAATCAAAATAAAAAAAATATCAAAATTTATTCATTTTCTGAAGTCAATTAAAATTTCAATTCTCTGAATTTTAATTCAATTAATAATTTTAACATAAAAGTGAAGATGAAACATTCAAAGAATAAAATGTTTAAAAATTCAGATGAAAAATTCCTTCTAAATCTAGCAAAGAACAGAAGAAAAATAAGGAATTAACATAAATTATATTGAATTTATTCCATTTTATTTATTCTCCAATTGAAATTGTATATGGATAATTAATTGGAACTTTTGAAATACGCTTCCAATGATTAGGAAAATTATCTGGATTAAAAATAAAGTATTCACTGTAATCCGAAATTAAAAATTCCAGTGGATCGGATTTCTTAAGACAAGTAATAGAAGTAAATCCATTCTGTGATTGATCAGGTGTAGTGGCTCTATTCCAAGTCTTCATTTCGAGATCGAAACGATAGACGCCACTTAAATTACAAAACACTAAATATATTTTCCCATTAACATAAGCTGCAGATGGAGATCCTCTCCTTTGGAGGGCATCATGTAAAGGATCTCCTTGACTCCATTGGTCAGTTTGTGGATCATACCAGAGTAAATGAGTCCATCCAATAAAACACAAACGATTATCAACAGACAATACGGAATAACTGTTACAAGAATATCGATAAGGGCTGCTTGCCATTGGCTCCCATGACTCTGTTATCAGATTATATCGTTCATGCGATTCCATGAAAGAATCTTGTTCAATAACATAAATAAATTGATGTAGTTTCACAGCCACTGGTAAACGTTGAGGTTTATTCATTGGCTTAATTTCCAGGAATTTGTTTTCCAATAAATCCAACCTAAAACATTTATTGGTTACTTTCTCATCATCAGTTGCTTCGTCATAAAATTCTCCACCAAAAGTGAAGAGAAAATTATCAAAACCACAAACAGCAGAAAAGTAAGCTCTTGATGAAAAGAAATTCAAGAGCATTTGATCTTTTACTTCTGTCAGAGTTTCACTATTAGGATTATATTCAAACAGTCCTTTGTGTTCTCCACGATGATAAACTAAGATGCCTTTGAAAACATGTCTTTGTTTCTTAGAAATATCCTCAGAAGAGGGAACCTTAACTTCCTTTGATTTTTCTTTTGATTTTCTTTGGCAAATGCTTTTATTCTCCATTTCAGAATTTGTTTCTCGAAGTGACTTTTTCTTCTCCATAATCTTTTCTTCTTTGTGAGAATTTATAATTTTGGTTTCATTTTTTATTCTTCTTTTTCTTTCAATTGATTTTAAAGCCTCAGGATTTCTGTTTTTCTTTAATTCATTGGAAAATAATTTTCTACATCGTTTGTTAAATAATAAATTATCTTCTAACAAAGGTTCCTCCATGAGTTTCAATAATAATGAATCACTAAGACTGTCTAAGTCAATGGTTGTTAAAAGATCAGTGATTCTATTCAATCTTGTTGACTGATCGTGTTTCACCCACAACAGAATAGAAGAAATTAATTCTTCCTGATTTAAAGGATTAGAAACAGGACAGTTCAAAAGAGCCTTTAGTTGTTTAAATCTAAGATTAAGAAAACTCTCTGTTGTTTTCAGGCTCTTGATATTTTTGTGTAAATATTCCAGATATCTTTGTTGAATTAGATCATTGTTGAGTTGTTCTATTGTGTTCCAATGAGAAAGAAACTGTTCATTGCCTAAAAGCTGTTCTAAACAGTAATTGTTCATCAAAGGAATCTGTAATCTTACAAAAGCTTCTAATAAGTCTTTGAGGAATAGTTGACTTTGATTTCTTAGATCAATACGTCCTTGGTAAATGAACATCAAAACAGTGTCCAGTGTTTTGGAGTTGATGAAATCCATTTGTAATGATGTTGTCTGGGAATTTCTCTTGAAATGTTCTTTGAAATAAGGACTGGCAGCTGAGAGAATGACTTTATGAACCCAGAATTCTTTATCTTCACAGATCAATTGGAAGTCTGTTAAAAATGACTCCTCTCTCATTAAGTTGGTCTCAAACATTAAGTTTTTAAAGGACTTCTGCTGGATTCGATGTCTTGTTTTTCTCGTCATTCTGAAGAAAGAAAATAAAATATTTATCGTAATGAATAAATATAATATTAAAGACAAAAATTTAGTAAAATTTAGTTAATTTAATTAAGTATTTAATTACAGATTTACAACTGATGGATATATATATATACAGTCGGACCTCTATTTAACGAAGTTGCTAAATCCCGAGAAAAAGTTCGTTATATAGAAAATTCGTTAAATAGAGATTCACCTTTTAAAATTACTTTAAACTACTTAAAACAGATTTGCAATACGTAAACAATAAATATTATTAAAAAAAGTAATAATTTCAATGACGTAAAGTATACATTACCACATGCGTACTTAAATTTTACTAATAAAGTCTGTTAATTTTGTCTGATTTTTTTTTTTGTTTGGAAAAGTGTTTTTGCTCATAGTACGTCTCGCATCTTTGCAATGCACCAAAAACCCCTCAGTATTTTCTTTAAATGTAATCCGCGTCGGATTGTTCTTCAAATGATTTTGGCACATAAGAAGGTTTTTTTATTATTTCTGCATCGTGATCATTTCCATTTTCATCATCTTCATCGCAATTCATAACTGTATTTAAAGTTCCTATATTTTTTTAGTAGATCTTTTCTCCTAAAGACGTTTTCTCCTCTACTATTAAATATTTTAAACATCACACTAACTTTAAATATAAAAACTACAATTACTTTGAAAAAGCAAATTTTCAAAAAGATTACACATCTTTTCTTTTTCAAGCCTAAAATAACAATAAGTTGAAGAACAATACTCCAAATTACACTCATGGACAAAAAAATTAGCGCACCAAGAAGGAGTCGTCAAAATGAAACGAAAATTTACATACGTAATGACTACTTTGATATAAGTAAATGATAAGAAAATCAAAGAAAAAGGATAATTTATTTCAGAGAAAAATGCAAAAGAACGGAGGAGTTAATACTCCGTTGGACCCCCCTGTAGCGCGAATGCACGATGCGATACGATCGGGCATTGAGTCATACAAGTTCTGTATGATGTCTTGAGACATTTCGCTCCATATTTGCTGTAACCTTGCCTCTAGTTCGATCAAACTCGTGGGATGCCCAACTCGTCGTCCCAAATGATCCCAGATATGCTCGATTGGAGACAAATCTGGGGATCGGGCAGGCCAAGGAAGGGTAGTAACAGTGCGGAGACAGTCTTGTGACACCCTTGCCGTATGAGGCCGAGCATTGTCTTGTTGAAAAATGGCTCCTGGGAGCCGTTGCATGAGTGGCAACACATGTGGTTGCAGGATTTCATGAACATACCGCTGGGCTGTTATGGTGCCACGGAACAATACTAGGGGTGACCGTGTATTGTAGGCAATGGCACCCCATATCATCACACTAGCTGTGGGAGCGGTGTGTCGCTGTACAGCAAAGGCAGGATTGAAGCGTTCACCACGGGCTCTCCACACACGAACACGATTGTCATCACTGCCGAGATTGAATCTGGATTCGTCGCTAAAGACGACCTGGTTCCATTCCGCTGCAGTCCAGTTTCCTCGTGCGCGGCAAAACTCCAAACGGAGGCGTCGATGGGTGGGCGTCAAGGGCAGCTCACGTAATGGGCGCCGCGATACCAACTGTCCTTCAGCCAGACGCCTTCGTATGGTTCGAGAAGACACAGAGGCCCCTAGTGAAGGTGCTACCTGTGCCTGGATGGCGGCCGATGAAGCAGTTAGCTGTACGTGTGCATTTCTGACTATGTGGCGGTCTTCTCGACGACTGGTCTGTCGAGGGCGTCCTGAGCCTGGTCTTCGTGTACATGACATCTCTCGGGTCCAATGGTCCGAACACCTCCTCACAACACAATCAGAGCGGCCTAATTGACGAGCTACTCGCCTAGCTGACCACCCAGCTTCCATCATCCCGACGATTCTCCTTCTCTCAAACTGCGACAACTGCGTATACTGTCTTCGAACATGGCGTAATGGCATGTCTATCTCAGCTCTTCCTTTGTAAATGATTCAGCACACTCAAACAAGCTTTGGTTACCTGTATTATACTCCACAGAGTACGATGTTCAACGCCCTCTACCGGCTATACGTAATGCGGAATCACGCTGCATTTCTAATCATTTGCATATCTCCCCGACATGTACCTTCATTGCAAGTTTCGTTACGATCCCGCAATTATTTCTTGGTGCGCTAATTTTTTTGTCCATGAATATACATTAAACTCCTCGAGAAAATATTAACAATATTTGAAACCAATACCATTTACTTACAATCTTTGTTTTCTCTAACATAATATATAATAGGGCTTAACAATTTAGTTCCTTGATTGTAACCTTTTTATTACATTTTGTGCACATTTTATCTATAAAACTTTTAGCTAATCTTATGAAATATTTCTCTATTTCAATACCATCATTCCTATTCATGTTTTTTCTTTTTGTGTTCCGGATACGCATACTTTCTACTATCTTTCTTATCTTGGTGTCTCTTTCAATATATAAAATTTGTATTTCGTTGTTAATACAATGATTTCTGTTCACACAGTGTTCTGCCACTTCTGATTTTTCAATGTACTTGGGCGAGAGTAAAAGAACAGTGAAGGAGCGAATGACGGAACATGGTTGCAGCATTAGGAACAAGTACATTGAAAAATCAGAAGTGGCAGAACACTGTGTGCACAGAAATCATTGTAATGTCTCCCAAGCACAAATAATATGTAGAGAAAGAAACACCTTCCTACGCAAATGTAAGGAGTCGATCCATATTATCACTAACCCATATTGTTATAATGATTGTTTGTCTGTTTTAACATAGGAAAATATGGTTTCCGATAAAGAAAAAAGAGAAAAACAAAACAATAATTAACAACCCTCCCCCCTTTCCCCTGTTTTATAATGATCATCAACCTAATTATCATAAAGATTCATAGAGTACTCACAATTCCACGCAGCTTACTGTTGGAATGTCTTTAGCTTAATAAGGCTGTTTTACTCATTATCTTACCAAACCCGAAGATGGCTTCAGTATAGGAAGCCGAAACTAGTTGTTTTTATCTTTTATAAATTCTTTTATGTTTTTAGTTCGTTCTTAATTAGTTTGCAACATTTTTTTTGAATGTTTTTAATTTATTAGACAAGTGCGTTGGCGAACATTCTCCATATTTATACTTTATAATATATTTTTGGACGGTTAACTTAACAGCTACGTTAGATCGGGAATGTGGTCAGAGAGAGACTGATATTGAGAATCTACGGCGCATGATTTCATTGATTGAATGTAGATGACGTCATACGTTAACTTTATAATTTTACGTCTATTTTTATATCGAATTTATTCAGTTTTTTTTTAAAACAAATAAAACATATCTACCGTTTGTTTAAACATAAAAATTGAAGGCCAAAACACAAAAAAATAAACGTTGTATTTTTAGCACTATAAATAATATATATTTTTAATTTCTCTTTTCATCCGTCTGCAGAGAAGAAGAGTAGCGTCTAGGTCTGTACCTCATATCGAAGCGTCTATGGCGACAGTCGGACCTCCTACCTACTAGTAAGGCTATGAGAGTCATGGACAGAGGTATTGAGATTCACTTTACTTCCTCTATTAAAATGCTGCTTCAGAAATTGCGTTCTAAAATATTTACTGCCCTAATTAATGAATCGAAAAGGAAATGACAATGGTTCCATCATGAAGTCCCAATCACCTCTTCAAGACTACAGATTTCGTTATGTGATCACCAGGGTCGCGAACATTTTTTCGAACTTTTCAGACGATTCCTGATCTCCACATTAATAAATTGTTATAGCCTAACATGCTCCGTTGGTATTTTTCAATGTTGTATTAAATAGAGTTATTAATTTAAGTAACAAATACCTTTCTGCCGCTCAAGAATAGTTGCTTAGCAGAGGATTGAAATTTGGAGTAGCGATGCGACCTAAGCCAGAAGAAATTGTGTCACATAAGGAAATTTTGAAGATAAAGTCATAGAAAAGTTAAAAGCAAGCATCTGAGACGTCATTAAAGCTAAAGCGAAAGCGAAACTAAAAAAATCATTTGTACTTGTATGGATTTCTCTACATTCCGAATATGTGTTTCAAATTCGAATTGCTTTGAAAAGAATCCTTTTACTCAGGATTATCACAGATTAAAGCAAAAGATTCCACCAAAGACTTAATCCCTGCTAAGTCAGTTATTAAGTCATTGATGTAAGTCTAAATTCCTGCTAAGTCACGTCTTAAGTCATTGATGTAAGTCACTTATTTTGTTATTTCTTTTGAGTAGTCTTATTTAAAGAACGAAACGGTCCGTCCCAGTCTCTTCCCGGTGATAACTCAAGGTGCGAATCCATCCTTTAGCTTTGTGCCTGTGTTTGATATCTAATTTTAAAGAATCGATTGTTGCCGAAATCATCCAAACATTTCTTAAGTCTACAAAGTTCTTTGAAAAGTATTGTTTTGATTTTTATTCCGATCCGTGGATGATATTTTTCATCAGTTGAAAGAATTTCTATTTTAATCAGATCCACAAATATCTAAAACCCCATTTCTCTTATTAAAATTAAAAGTTTTCAATAATAATAACCTTAATATTCTTCCTATGACAAAATCAATTAAAATTAAAATGCATTGCTTTCTTTTTCTAATGTAATTTTGTTCTGATTAATCCAAATATTTTTTATTTGATTTATAATTTGTTTTCTCGCTAAATTTAATACATACAAAATATTTAGAAAATTAGGGTTTTATCTGCATTACAACTTACGTATTTCTTCTTATCATCATATATATAAAAATTGACTCAACAAATCTTACATTTCTTTTTCTCAGCATTCTATATTTCGTCCTGAATTAGAGGACTTCTTCAGGAATCTTCATTAAATACAAAACATAATATAAAAATATAAAAATAAGCAAGAGAAAACCTTTCTCTTCTTACGAACACAAATCATTATAACAAAGTAATTTGTAACAAACAAATCATATCACAAATCATATTAACAAAGTGAATGTAACAAGCAAATCATATTACAAAATTAACAATCGCATCATATTATAAATAAATACTATTGTTAATACAATATGAATTAATATCACATCTAAATTGAACAGACATGTACATTCTTTTATAAATATTTCACTTAAATGTTAAAAATTCTTTAAGTTTTTTGTTTTTAATCAAGGATTTTTTGAACAAACTTAAGGAGACATCATTTACCTTCAGAGATTTATCTCTATTAATGCAGACACAACTATTTATTAAGCAGGATTCTAATTTATATCTTTTTTTCTCATCTTTAGCATTGAAAACATTGTAAACGATAGGGTCCGGGCAGTGACCTTTGTGTAAACAATGTTTAGCCCACTCTGATATATTTTCTTTTTCATTTTCATTTGCCGTCGTATGTTCTTTCACCCTCTCCCTTACCGTACGGCCTGTGCTTCCAATGTATATTACCCCGCAATCTCTGCACTTCAATGCATATATAATTCCCATTCTATCTAATTGACTGCCTTTTTTCCTAATTCTTTCTTTTTTGAATAGTGTGTTGTCTTTATAGTAGATAATTTTGGTGTCGTTACTGCTGCATACTTCTTTCACTTGTTTATTTATATTAATCCCTATAGGTAAGCTTAGATATTTTACATAGTTCTTGGTTGTTTCTTCATTTTCTTTAAATTTTACAAATTTTCTCTTTTTGAAAAAATCATTAATAACACTTTCCATAAATTCTTTTGGATACTCATTTATTGTTAATATTTCTTTCAATTCCTTAATTTTATCTATCCAAATCCTTTTATCATGGGTATAATTAGTGATGCGTCTTAGATGACCTTTAATAATTTCTTTTTTTTGTAGACATTAAATGATTTGAATTAAAATTAATCATATGTTTGCTTTGAAATTCTTTTCTGTAATATTCACATTTTATTAGTTCAGAATCATTTTTTTTTTTATTTTTATATCTAAAAAATTAACACTTCCGTCTTTTTCTTCCTCTACTATGAATTTCATATTAGTATTTATGGTAGTGATGTAATTAAGAAATCTGCTGAATTGCCTTTTTGTACCCTCCCAGATTATAACAATGTCGTCCAAATTATTAAAGGTCATCTAAGACGCATCACTAATTATACCCATGATAAAAGGATTTGGATAGATAAAATTAAGGAATTGAAAGAAATATTAACAATAAATGAGTATCCAAAAGAATTTATGGAAAGTGTTATTAATGATTTTTTCAAAAAGAGAAAATTTGTAAAATTTAAAGAAAATGAAGAAACAACCAAGAACTATGTAAAATATCTAAGCTTACCTATAGGGATTAATATAAATAAACAAGTGAAAGAAGTATGCAGCAGTAACGACACCAAAATTATCTACTATAAAGACAACACACTATTCAAAAAAGAAAGAATTAGGAAAAAAGGCAGTCAATTAGATAGAATGGGAATTATATATGCATTGAAGTGCAGAGATTGCGGGGTAATATACATTGGAAGCACAGGCCGTACGGTAAGGGAGAGGGTGAAAGAACATACGACGGCAAATGAAAATGAAAAAGAAAATATATCAGAGTGGGCTAAACATTGTTTACACAAAGGTCACTGCCCGGACCCTATCGTTTACAATGTTTTCAATGCTAAAGATGAGAAAAAAAGATATAAATTAGAATCCTGCTTAATAAATAGTTGTGTCTGCATTAATAGAGATAAATCTCTGAAGGTAAATGATGTCTCCTTAAGTTTGTTCAAAAAATCCTTGATTAAAAACAAAAAACTTAAAGAATTTTTAACATTTAAGTGAAATATTTATAAAAGAATGTACATGTCTGTTCAATTTAGATGTGATATTAATTCATATTGTATTAACAATAGTATTTATTTATAATATGATGCGATTGTTAATTTTGTAATATGATTTGCTTGTTACATTCACTTTGTTAATATGATTTGTAATATGATTTGTTTGTTACAAATTACTTTGTTATAATGATTTGTGTTCGTAAGAAGAGAAAGGTTTTCTCTTGCTTATTTTTATATTTTTATATTATGTTTTGTATTTAATGAAGATTCCTGAAGTCCTCTAATTCAGGACGAAATATAGAATGCTGAGAAAAAGAAATGTAAGATTTGTTGAGTCAATTTTTATATATATTAGGGTTTTATATTTACAAAAATGTCAATTGCCGATTGTTAACTAGAAAGACAGTTTAATTAGAAAGTTATTAATGCCAGTATTTTTTTTTAATTTAAAATTTTATTCAATTATTTTGTTTTCTTTGATTTGATTATGTTTTCTTAATAGTATGCTTCTTATGCAGTGTTTTCAAATATTGGGTCGCGAATCACAGCGGATAGCCTTAGTGAGTAAAATTACAAATTATATAATAATAAATAAATAAAAAAATAGCAATTTTTCCTATTATTTTTAAAATTAACTTAAAACTATGAAAAATCTTACAAATAGAGATGGTGAGGATATGAATAAGAGTCAATGATTACAAAAACATTTAAGAGACACAGATCTAATTTCTAAACAAAATAGAAATAATAATAATAATAATATTTAGAAAGAAATCTTTCCTTATTTATTCTAAAATTTTGAAAGCCTAATGTTTTTACTTTGCAATGACAACATTATCATTAAAATCTGTACAATATTTTGTTTTATAATGCATTTTGAATGAAAACACCAAGCAAAATGCATGCTTAGGAAAAAAATTGTAGATACATAAAATTAAATTACAACAAAAAATTCAACCAAAACAAGGAAACTTTTATTGATCAATACTTGGTATTGCCTCCCCTTGCCTGTCCGACGGCTTGCATGCGGTTCCTCATAGACCCTAATAAGGTTTTGACAAAGTCTTGGGGGATCCATTCCACTCCTCCTCCAGTGCAATCTTGAGCTCGTTGATATTAGACGGAGTTTGATTTCTGGCTCGGACCTTTTGAGCTCGTCCCACAAATACTCAATCGGATTTATGTCGGGATTGAGGACTGGCCACTCCATCGTCTCGAGACCAACCTCCTCCATGAATTGCCTAGTGGTACGTGTTGATTGACACCGTGCATTTTCATGCACCAACATGAAGTCTTCCCCGATATATCTTGCGTAGGGCACAACATGATCCAAGAGAATGTCCTCAATATATCGTCGAGCAGTCAGACCCCCCCTCCGGCCTCCACCAGGTATGAAAACAAGATCTGTTTTTCCCTCAAGCGATATGCCAGCCCACATCATGCAGGAACCGCCGCCGTACGAGACTGTTTCAGCAAAACAGCACTGTGAAAATCGCTCTCCTGGACGCCGGTAGACCCGGCCTCTCCTATCATTACCATGGAGACACATTCTGCTCTCATCAATGAATAGGACGGACCGCCATTGCTCGATGCTCCAATTGACGTGTTCCCGAGCAAATTCGAGTCGTGCTGTGCGATAACTTACGGTCAATTTTGGGCCTCTAGCGGGCCGTCTTGGAGTGAGGTTGGCTTCCTTCAAGCGTCTTCTGACTGTCCACTGACTAACAGCTACTCCACGAACTTGTCTCAGCTCCTGTTGCAGATCGACGCCCGTGAGATGGCGATTTCGCTGTGAAGTTGAAATGATAAAGCGATCGTCCCTCTCAGATGTGCATCGGCGCCGTCCAGTATGTGGTCTCCGAGTGAAGATACCAGTTTCCTGAAACCTTCTGAATACTCTTGAGACAGCAGATTGGCTCAAGTTTAGTTGACGAGCGACTTCTTATTGACTGTGGCCTGCTTGCAACAAAGCACCAACTACGTCTTCTGGCGTAGTATCCATGGGTTTCCGAAAACAATGAAATAAACTTGCAGAGATGTGTACAGATGAACGTCTGATAAGCGACTGATAAGAAATATCGGTCCACATGGGATTTTATAGGGGGTGTGCCGCGCAACTCGTGGTTTCCCTTCAGACTGCATTTTGCTACGCTTACGTTCAGATCACATTCATTTGGAAAATATTGTACGGATTTGAATGATAATGATGTCGTAAAGTAAAAACATTAGGCTTTCAAAAAAAATGTTTTTTGAAAATCGGTTAAGCCATTTTAAAACATACACTTTTTCGTGCGCTCTGAAGGAGTGAGTCGATTTAGTTGCACGGGAGTGTATTTCTTGTTAACTAATTCTTGTTAACCAATCACATAAAAGTTTTAAATCCTCGTTTGATGATAGATAAACTAAGTCTAACGTATTTCCCTCAAATTAGAGTGGATATTAAAACTAAGTTATTGGATAAATATATTTGAATATTTAATCCAATCAATAACAATGTTATGCTTTGAAATTATTTTCACTTCTTGTCCTAACAAGTAATTGATATATTTCAATTAATGATGTATCATTATAAATTGTATTTTGCATATTTTTTTTTTATTTTTAAAAATAACTTAAACTGGAGAAATCATCCGTCCAAAGTAAATAAATTAACAAATAGGAGGGTTTTCAATGTAGTTCCTCAAAATCATTCATTTAAATAGTTCCTACAGCGAATATTCAAACATCAGCACAGTTTAATTTTAGCCCGTTTTTCCACTAAAACTGCTATGGCCGAGTGCACCAAGCTTCAATTAACTTTGATGGCTGCATTGTGGACGTAGCTAAAATTAGTGGGGGGTGCTGTTCCAGAAAAAAATTTAGACTTTGTTTTAAAATTGTGTGAAAGGAAACAAACATGTATAAAAAGAAATTTATCAAGCTTCTGAATAAATTTTCTTTTTATACATGTTTGTTTCCTTTCACACAATTTTAAAACAAAGGCTAAACTTGTGGTTGGGCATCCCCCCCCCCCCCCCACTAATTTTAGTTACGTCCACAATACATCCATCAAAGTTAATTGAAGCTTGGTGACCTCGGCCACTAATGTATTAAAACTTTTTGCCACAAAATAACGTTTTTTAAACTAAAAAGGTTGTGAATATTAATTTTCTCCTCATCATTGTAACATTAATAAATTTCTGATAGATAAAAGAATTAACCAGACATAATTATTGATCTATTTGTGTTGTTTATTCTAACCTTCAACTCTATTGACTTCCTTCGTTCCCTTGGTAACATTAATTCATACAAAATACTTCTGGAACATTCCATCTTCTTAACCAGTATTCGATATTTTTAAAAGATCATTAAAAAATGCGATATCATTAACGATATCATTAAACATTTCATTTCAATAGTGTTAATACCTACAATGGATATTTAAAATTAGAACATTTAAAAAAGATTATTTAAATTCTTAGAATAAATTGAGAAATGATTAAAATAGAATAAATTTGTTTTTTAGTAAATGTCTCCCACTTCATTAGAATCCATTGGACGATTCAATGAAAAATAATAACATCTGATAATAATATGAATTTTCTATTTATATAGTAATGATATGAATGAATACTATTCTTAAATCCTCAGGTGATTCTTATATTTTATATAAGGACTTTAGAAATTATGTGAATATGAAATTAGAAAAAAGCTAAGAATTTATAAGCAGTTTTTGTTTTTTAAAACATAAATATATTTGTAATTTATACACTTACTTGATGGTTAACTTAACAGCTGCGTTAGATCGGGAATGTGGTCAGAGAGAGACTGATATTGAGAATCTACTGCGCATCATTTCATTGATTGAATGACGTCATACGCTAACTTTATAATTTTCAGTCCATCTTTTAACTAAACAAAAAGTTATACTTTTTTTAATCCATACTTTTTTGAATCTACTACGTATAATTAATTTAGTTAGCTTTTACTTTGCTAAAAGTTTAATCAAACATTAATCGTTTCTTTGTATTTTATATAATCTTTGTATAAAAAAAATGGGATGTTTAGTAATTGTGGTTTTAATATCTCTGAATTCTGTTAACGTGAAATATCAGATGTATTAATATATCAAGAAATCATGTTATCAGAAAATATGTATATTTTTAGATAACTGACATATTTATAGAAGAATACTTGATATATTTTTGGGTCATTGTATGAAGATATATCGTAAGCTTCTCCTGGAAATGTATATAATAAGGTTGTTTTTCCTCCTATCTTTCATTCGTAAGAAAAGCGTGGGAGTTGTCCAGTAACTGTAATCTTACACAAATTTTCACCAGCTGGTAATTTTCAAACTTATTTCAAACAATATTTATTTATTTAGTTAATTATATATTATTAACTTCTAAATTAAAAGTTTCACTGTAAGAAATGAATACGAATTAGTTGATTTATTAATTTTTAAGTTTTACAATACAAGAGATGAAATGATTCCATCTTAAGAATGGAGGCTACATTAGATTATTATTATTTATTATTCTTTTTCTTCTTTCATTTTTAGTCCAAGGACCAACTAGCGAAATTCGAGTATTTGGTATAAGTTGGAAGTACTAATTTTTCACTTTGGTAGGTTAAAAACCTGTACGAAACCAGTTTATATCTCATCTTATTAATTAAATGGTTTCTTAGTAATATTAAAAAAATCATGTATTTTATAAAATAATTTCAATTTATTTAGATATTTTAGTTTATTATTCTGTTGATATGATTAAGTAATTTTTTTATCCATTATCAGCCTCTAATACAGTGTTTATCAAATAGTGGTCGGAATCTCACAGCTCTAATGCAAAAATAAAAATAAAATAAAATATTAAATAGAAATAAATAAATAAAAAAGCAATTTTGTTTTACATATAAGTAAAACCTTAAATGTATCTTATGGGAGGGGTGGGGAAATACGACTCAAAGATACTTGAAAAAACTTGATCTAATATCAATTTCTCATAATGATTATCATTGAGAAATAAAGATTATATAGTCTGACAGATCAGTCTTGACGAACGAGATTTCTTGAGATTCTCGGGAAGCCCGAGATCTTGGCTTTAGCCTGTTTCTGAGGTTTCAAGAAATGTAGTACTGTGACTGTATCAGTAGCAAAATGCGTTTAAACGATGAATTTATTGTTTGACTGTTTTCAGTGTTATGAAAAGTAGACTAAAATAAAGCAAAAGCCTCGTGCATTTTCTGTATTTCATTTCATTTAAATTTGTCAAATGAAATGAAAACATAAATTGAAATGAAACACTCAAGCATATTCTTTTTATTTTATTTTGTGATTAGCAAATGAAATAACTCAGAAATGTGCATTTCTACAGGTATGAGACCTCCTGTCTTAACTAATTCCTTCCCAAAATACTCTTCTACTTGCAATATAACTTTGCGTGAGCTGCTTTGTAAAATAGTGTCGACATTTTGCGAGAAGCCTCGGAAAGAGGCTATTGTCTCGGCCTTTACGTTAATCTCGAGAAATCTCGTTTGTATTGACTGATCTGTCAGACTATATTTATTTATTAATCTTAACAAAGGATTTCTTTTAATGTCGTAAACAATGAGAATTAATTGTTTTAACTAAGCCAATAATTTTGCATGTGCTTTGATATGATTAAAATTAGTTCTATTTAAACAACTGGAGCAAATAATGAGAATTTCATTGTTGTCTAATTTATTTATTTTTTTTTACAACCAATGAAACATTTCTACAGTTTGTCTTCAGTAGATGTTAATATTTGGAAAACAATTGTATGTTTTTTCATTCGTCTTCATTTCATGAAATTTAAAAAACAAAATAAGAAAAAGCACGAGCGGTCCTCAAAATCCCCAAAATTGGTAGACATTCTTCATTGTGGTCCATTCAAAGGGATTCGCTGAAAAGAAATTTTGAACAAGGGCCCAGTTGGCCACGTGATTTTCGAATGTTTCAACTCGATTTTCTCAAAAACGGTAATAGATGGATTCGTACTTAAGACTTCATTGGGTAGACCTTGGGAAGTATTTTTTATAAATGTTAAAAAGTTTTGATCCAACTTTCCTGTTTCACCTATTTTTAGAAATGGGTACTTGGTAGGGTAAAGTCTCCTAATTTGTACCGGTCCCTAAATTGTACCACTACGATATCCTGTAACAGGTATGTCTTGTGGCGTCGCCACACGGGTAGTATCATCACTGTGATGTCCTGGCACCACTCTACTAGCGGTATCTTTCTACGACCTGTTGTTTTATCACAGTCGACGTTTTCATGTTCTCTCTGTTTTTGAAGTTATTTTGATAAGGAAAACTTAAGGTCCCATACAACACAAATTATGTACAAGAACTAATTTTTACATAGTCTAAGATTCTCAACTTAGTTGGCATTAAAATAGCATGTTTGTATTAAAAATCAGATTCTTCAATAATGAAAGAATACATGTGGAGTTCCAGATGGCGACGTCTCCTAAATTGTACCAACCAAGTTATCTTAAATTGTACCGGTACAATTTAAGATAACATTTTCCAAACAACGTTAAAATTTGTTTCCATTTGCATTAAGGCTTAAAAATGCATTATGTGTATTATGTTAAGGCTTAAAATTAAAATGTGTATTATGTTACTCAATTTTTTCAATTGTACGTAGCTGACCGAATTTAAATTTTTATTCGAATTTTTTAATAGGTTTTGAGTTAGAGTTCGAGTAGTTTTTTTAAGTAAGAAATATGAATATTACAATTCAATAGAAAATAAATCTACATTTAAAACGATTTTATGTGAGAAAATTATAACTGAAAAAATTAAATGGCCTTCTTAATTATCATTCTAACTAACTTTACAATACGCTCAATTCTCATGTAACTTAAATAGCCTACTTTTTTTTTATTATTATGGATGCACATTTTGCTCCTTCAACGTTTAAACATCGAGTAGGAGCCATTACCAATCTTTTTGAGTCTTAAGTCTGAATAAATTGGAGTAAATAAATATTTTTGGGAAAAAAAAATTAATATCGCCCCCCCCTCCGAAATTCCAGCTGTTTCTAATCAAGTACTACTTAAATGTTCTTGGCAAAATAATAATAATAACACTAATAATAATAAAACATAAGCATCTTTGTACAAACTCATCTTTTACAACAATTGTGTGCCTGGTACATTTTAGGGGAAGGGTGGTACAATTTAGGGAACGGTTTCTTAAATTGTACCAGTTGACATATTTTTTCTTTTTGTTGAAAACTATGTATTAAACATATTGAAATATTTGCACAAATAAGTAAAAAGCTTCAAAATCCATTACTTTGTATTGTTCAAAGTCTAAAAAAGTTCTTGTCCAACCAATTAAGGAAAAATATGGAATTTAGTAAAAATGGTACAATTTAGGAGACCTTACCCTAATGTGAACAAATCGGCTGTGTCGAGGGGATGCCCAGATCAATTTTGCCACGAATGGATAGATCCTGTAGAACGCTTCATGAAAAAGGTTTTTGAATGAAATCGTTCCAGTGCAACTTATCAAAAAAGAAAAAACACCATCTTTTAGGAACAATGTGGTTTTTAGATTACGGAATGGATGATTTTAAATATTATAAGGAACGTTGATTACTATAATTATTATATATAAGCTTTCGTTAGACAACATGTAGCGACAGAAAATATTAAAGCTACGGGAAAATTAAATTGCCCTGATTAGTCCCATGATGGGTAAACTAAACCGCAGTCTGCTACCAAATACCCTTAAGGATATTAGTCTTCAATGTAGCTTAAATTAAACTACAGGGATAAATATTACATAATAGAGTTAACCCAGAGGAATCCCGTCATTTTTCTTCAAGTAGGACAAACTCAAATTAACATAATTTATTAACCTTAAATACAAAATATACAACAATCTTTGATAACTTTAAGATATATTGAACTAACTTCATAATATTCATACAATCTATTGTCTTGAAAGTGTATGTAAACAATTTTATTTACTAAGTAAACACATGAAATACGGGAAATACTAATCTAAAATCCTTTGCTCCAATAAATAAGTATTAAGTACTATGTAACCTTTAAAATACAGAAACTTTTTAATTACGTATGTCTTAAGAATATTAAATGTAAGCAGATAATATTTTTAAATATTTTTTTTTTCCTTTCTATTTCTTAGTAAGTAACAAGCAGAAACCCAAAGCTATACAAGGACTAACACCTTTCCACGTCTGATTTACTTTAACTACATTAGCAATATAAACTAGCTATTTTAACGAAAATACTATTCAAGGTAAAGGATTGTATAAATAATATATCCTAGGATATCCCCAATAAATAATTCAACCTTCTAAAGAGAAATTCAGTTTCTTACAAAAAATAAATTTTACTACAATTTAAATTCTTAATTTAAAATTTAAACATAAGAAATATTGGATGTAAAAAAACTCTAAAACACTTCAAATAAAATATAAGGAACCGTTATATTTAAAAAACCCAAAAGCAAGTTAAACTGCTTCTCCGCTGGAAAGTCATCAATTAAATAAATTAAATGTTCTTACTGCACAGAGGAGTTCTTTCCAAGGAATCCTTATGTAATATAGGCTTATCAACCGGATGAATCGAATTGTTCCCACTTCCAAGATGGCGGCTTCTTCCGGTAACCCGTTAGTCCTGAATGTCAACACCTACATTGGTCAGATAATCACTATCTCGTCTACTATTAATTCCGCTTTAATTCCATTGATTTCATAAATCGATCGCTCCTGATTTGGCTGCACACTCGGTATAAGATCTCACGTTTACCAGATGGACTCAACGATCGAGGAAACGGAGTCGATGACCCTGATTAGTCCCATAAAGCTCGGTCGAGGTCTTATATATTCCCTGAAGATGGACAGCTAAGTTGATGAGACGGCTGCACCCCCGAACCATGGAAACTTTGCGTTAAGCTCGCTGGTGGATTGCTCTTGTGACTAGGCTGATTCACTCCGTTTTCTGTAGCCTTTTCCCTTTAGGTTTACGAATGAAAACGTGAATCCTCTTTTAAAACTCCTCTTCAGGGAAGTGAAGTCGGAGAAATCACATTAAAAAAAAAACGGTTCCTACTATTGTCCTCCAAATGAGAGATGGCCGGCGGAAGTTTGAACTGCGCAGCTCTTCCGGCAGCTGATCAATTATTTCCTGTAACAATGGATGCCGTCGTCTGTTTTCACTGAGAAAGACATGTTGATAACGCCAAATTAAAACTTCTCTCGACTATTTAGCGTTATTTCAATACCAGTTTCTAATAATAAGTATTTAGATAAATAAATAAATATATTTTATTTATAAATACAATGCTCTTTTGCAAAGTAACAAGCGATTACCATAATGGCGGCGTCCTGTCATAAAATCAGACGGAAGTGCCTGACCAGACTAATCGATCATACATGCGCAGATCTCACAAAAACAGGGCGGCCATCTCTCATTTGGAGGACAGTACATAATTTAATGTAACAATTATTCAAGTACGAAATTAAATCATTATCTTTTTTAAAATATCAATGAAGAAGGGAAATATTTACGGAGAATGCATCATAAATCAAGAGAAACCCCAATCTCTCATTAACACTGGGAGATATGATTTAAACAAATTAACGGGAAAAGGAAGAAAGCAATTAAAAATTAAAATATTTTTTAAACGTTCCTCTGTAATGGGGTTTTATACCCCATTGGGTAAAGACTCCTGTTCTCGCTGAAGAAATTGTTCTTGTTTTGGTTGAAATGATGTTTTTTGCCATTTTCACCCTGTAAGTATCTTTTGCAAAGACCATAATTAGCTACAATTGTCTTATACCCGTTGAGATCTATATTTTCATTCAAATATTTCACATCGTCTTATCAGTAGACTTAATTTGAAACAGTTTGTGATTTGTAAAGAAACGTTTTTTAGTGCAAACACTTGTTCATTCCAAAAAGTCCTTCATAGAACATTTGATTACATCTAAAGGAATCCTGCAGTAAAAATTCTCAGTTTTTAATTTTTTGGATTGGCTTAAGTTTCTTCTGACGTCAACCAAATCTTAGATCTTCTATAAGATATCACAAATCTTTATTAAAACTCCAAAATACTGCACCACAGACCAATGTTTCGTCTTATTTTTCAAAGACTTCCTCAAGGTTTTTTGGTAACATAATAAACAAATAAATAAAATAAATAATAAAGATCAAAATGGAAAGAGAAATAACCTTCTCAAACCTTTGACAAATCAATAAATAAATTCTATGGCAATAAGTACATCAAATAATACTATTGTCATATAACAATAAGACATTCAAAATATTTTGAAAACAATCAAAAAATTTGAAACTTATTATTACATTAAATGCTACTAACTTACTGTTATTTAAAACAATACTAATTAAATTTTAAAATTTTACTTAATCTTTTGTTTTTTTATCAAAGATTCTCTGAAAATGCTCAAAGACATGTTATTCACTTTCTGTGATTTATCCCTGTTAAAACATATACAGCAATTTATTAAACAAGATTCTAATGCATATCGTTTATACTCATCCTGAATTTTGTAAATGATATTCACTAAAGGATCTGGGTTGTGACCATATCGAAAACAGTGGTCTGCCCATTCAGATATTTTCTCATGTTTATTACGGAATGCCCGTACATGTTCCTCCACCCGTTCTTTAACTGTTCGACCTGTGCTTCCAATGTAGACCCCCTGACAATCTCTACATTGGAGAGCATAAACCACCCCCTCTTTCTCTTTTGAATTTAAATAAAACATTATCTTTGAAATATACTATATTGATTTTATTTTCTTTACATTCTTTTTCTACACAGTTATTAATTTTGAAACCAATGGGGAATACCATGCATTTTTTAAACTCTTCTTTAATTTTGTGTTCTTTTTTTATTGAAAAAAATTTTAAAGATTTTTTTAAAAGAAAAATATAAAAAAAATCACAAAAATAAAGAAGAGTTTAAAAAATGCATGGTATTCCCCATTGGTTTGAAAATTAATAACTGCGTAAAAAAAGAATGTAAAGAAAATAAAATCAATATAGTATATTTTAAAGATAATGTTTTATTTAAATTCAAAAGAGAAAGAGGGAATACAGATCTACACAATATGGGGGTGGTTTATGCTCTCCAATGTAGAGATTGTCAGGGGGGTCTACATTGGAAGCACAGGTCGCACAGTTAAAGAACGGATGGATGAACATGTACGGGCATTCCGTAATAAACGTGAGAAAATATCTGAATGGGCAGACCACTGTTTTCGATATGGTCACAACCCAGATCCTTTAGTGAATATCATTTACAAAATTCAGGATGAGTATAAACGATATGCATTAGAATCTTATTTAAAAAATTGCTGCATATGTTTTAACAGGGATAAATCACAGAAAGTGAATAACATGTCTTTGAGCATTTTCAGAGAATCTTTGATAAAAAACAAAAGATTAAGTAAAATTTTAAAATTTAATTAGTATTGTTTTAAATAACAGTAAGTTAGTAGCATTTAATGTAATAATAAGTTTCAAATTTTTTGATTGTTTTCAAAATATTTTGAATGTCTTATTGTTATATGACAATAGTATTATTTGATGTACTTATTGCCATAGAATTTATTTATTGATTTGTCAAAGGTTTGAGAAGGTTATTTCTCTTTCCATTTTGATCTTTATTATTTATTTTATTTATTTGTTTATTATGTTACCAAAAAATCTTGAGGAAGTCTTTGAAAAATAAGACGAAATACGTCTGTGGTGCAGTATTTTGGAGTTTTAATAAAGATTTGTGATTTCTTCTGACGTCATTACAACTTGTACTTGGAATCGAAAATGAGGCTAAATCGTTTCCAAGATTATTTTTTTTGTTTAATCTTCACTTTGAATATTTCAGTTCAATCTTCATTTCCTTGTGTTCTTTCAATAACCTACACTATACTTGATTTCCTCAGTCTTAAGAAAAGTTAATATGAAAAGTTTAATCAGTATTTAAGGAAATTCGATTCAAACAAATATGAAATTCAAATAAATCAGTGAATTAATCTTTCAGTGAATCTATTACTTGAGGAACAGTATTTTAGCCAATTTTCTAAAATTCATTATCAACATTGAATCAGAATTCAGCAATAAAACTAAAATCTTAAATATATTAAGTTCGAAATTAATACATCCAAAAATACATTTCAATACAAGTTTACAGGAATACAACGTAGAATATATCGAAATAAACTATGTATGAAAAGCAAATTGAAAATACATTAAGTAAATACAGATTCAAAACATTTTTGTTTTAATTTTTATGATTTTCATGATTTATTCAAATGTGTAATGAAAAAAGAAAGCATCAATTCTAAATACTAATTAAACTGGGTTTCTATTTGGGATTTGTTTTTAATGTGTTTTTTAATTTCCATAATGGTTTAGTCTTTAATAGTTTAGTTATCTTAAAGCATTTCCATAATGATTTAGTGGAACCATAATTAGCGAGTCTTAAAACATTCAATAATTAACTCATTTGTATGAGTGTAATGAATGTAAAAAAAAATAATGGTCCTAAACTGCAAAGGAAAATCTATTAGTACCATAAGTTTATTATGAAATATGTCAATGTGTTAAGATAAATTCTCAATAAACTTAAGAGAAATTCTATTACGAATACATTCCATGTTAACATACTGGATTTTAAACATGAGAATAATATAAATACCAATTAATTTATTGCAACTAAAAAGGTTCAGGAAATTGTTTCATAAATAACAAATAGTGAAATAAATATTAATAAAAGTCTTTTTATTAGTTTTATGGATTTCAAAAAACATAACAAAATAAAAAAGTGTAATTATTTTAAAATTTACAGAACAATTTTTCCTTCCTTCCATCATAAAAAGTATCATGAAATTTGATTTAAAAATTGTATGAGTTGAATTAAAAACAAAGCTCATGCATCTGCTTAATTAACTTTACTAACATAAAACTTAAAATACAGAATCGATTTCGAATGAGCTTTGTTTTTAATTCAACGCATAATATGAGCAGTGCATGTAAAATTATTTCAATCATTGTATGAGTTGTTGCTAGTTTTTTATTCATTACATATTAAATAACTGATAATAAATTAATTATTTATAATAAAATTTAAATAAGAATAAAGACCCAGATTTTCATGATCATTCTTAAAGCTTTATTTCATTTTGAATCTATATTACTAAAATCTTTTATTTCTCTGTCTGTCTGTCTGTCCGGCGCAGTTTTCTGTGAGAATGAAAAAT